>JADRCD010169638.1:0-29549 GCA_019843815.1 Montemys delectorum | reverse complement strand
GGGGAGAGAGAGGGAGAGAGGGAGAGAGGGAGAGAGAGAGAGAGAGAGAGAGAGAGAGAGAGAGAGAGAGAGAGAGAGAGCGCACCAGACTTCTCTGTGGAGAAGAATTAGGCCCTCACTCCTCAGGGAGAGTACCCTGGCTTCATAGGGAGGTCACAGATCAAGCAGCCATTCTGAGGCCTGTACATGATGTCACCTCATGCAGGACCTGTGGAGTGTCCATATATGTGAGCTGGAGTGTCTCCTGGTCCTGGCAGTTGGCTTCAGCAATGGTCCTGGCCTCATAAATGCAGATGTGGTGCCACAGCTCTCCTGAGCTGCATTTTGCAGTCTGAGTATCTTGAGCTGGCAGGTGCTCAAGAAGGCAAGCGGGCAAGCACAGAGACCCTACTCAGACACCTTCTCATATGTGCCTTTAACACTGGAGGGCCTTTAGCTTCAATCTCAAATGTTTCAGGGCCCTAGTTTCCCAGCAAACCTCTTTATGTCCAAGTATCAGAGTAGTTTCGAAAGAGCTGTAGAGATGGGGCTACACATTTCTGGTCCTGGCCAGTTGCTGGACCTCTGCAGGTAGGAATCCCTACAGAAGCTTGATGGGGCAAACTTCTCTAGGGGCTTCTGGACTCTGTCCTGGGAAAGCTGATGTTGACATCTTTCTGCTGCTTTTAGTTGCCAGCCCCACCCTGTAGGATATTTGGCTCCAGACAAGCCAACCAGCCGTGAAATTTCCCATGGGTGGAAGTGACCTTCTCCTCAGAACTTATTAAGGAAATTAAATTTCCATTTTTATTGGGAACATTAATTGATCCCCAAAGAATTGAGGGCAGAGAGTCTTTATGTAGAGTTTCAGGTCCCGGAGGGCTAAGGTTGTGCCCCCATCCGTGCTGTCCTTCCACAGCCTGAGCATCCAAGGATGGGTACTCCCATTCTGACCTATCCCCCAGCATCCAGAATGACCTTCCTAAACACCGGTATCTGGTACCAGAGGTTTCCTATCACCATGAAATATGAATTAGGAAAGGAGCCTGGCCTCTGAGGGCAACAGTGCTGCCTGTGCTCCAGCCACCAGCACTGCTGGGAGAGTCTGGTTTCTGATCCTATCTCAGGCCCACACACCTGGCTGTGACAAGATCCTTGCCATCCTCTCAGACAGGCCACTGCTCCCAATTCTGGGACACTCAAAGCTGTTTGGAACTCGATGGGAAGGAAGACAGTGTTAGAAGTCCATGTGCTCGGAGTGGCCTGTCTGGGGTGAGTGGGCAGCTCTGCTGTGAACAGGCACCCGAGTCAGTAACCCCATAGCAACCATGCCTTCTCTCCCAGAGAACCAGGTGACAGTGTTGTTTCCAGTAGCCGCTGTCCTCTGATCCTTTCCCTAACGCAGTGTGGGTGGGATGAGGAGAAAATATCACAGATAATGTAAAATGATGTTCCTCTAAATTGAAGCACCCTGGTGATAGAGCCAGCCTTAGGTCTTCCTGACTGCCATAAAATGATATATCCCCAAATCACAGAACCCTGATGGGAGAGCCAGCCTTAGGTCTTCCTGGCTGCTGTAGCCTTAGAAGGAGCTACGCTATGAGATGCACACCAGCGCTCTCCAGTCTCTCAGGACCCTGGCCTCAAGAGCTGTCTGCCTCTCTATACCTATTCCCAACCCCAAATGGTTCTGTCTACTGCTGTCTGCTCACCTCTGCAAGAAAAGCCCTTGCCATAGCACCAGCTCCCCCACCCATCCAGTGATTGTTGTGGGATGATGGTCACATCCATCCCTTTGGCGACTCAGTGCACATATGAAGAGCTCTGAGGATCCCAGAAGGAAGAAATCCACTCATTAAATCAGACCCACCTAAACAGATCCTGTGGTGAAATTCTTTAATGTCAGAACCCCCCATCCTACCTCCACTCGTGGTAGGCTATGACATCTGCTGTTTCCCACTGTCTCACCTGCCCTCAAGGTGTCCCAGGGTCCCAGTGACCATGGAAAATGGATGTGGTTTGAATGTGAAATGTACCCACTGGCTTGTTTATTTCAGTGCTTGGTCTCTAGCTGGTAGTTCTATCTGGGAAGGTTCTAGAAGCCTTTGAGTTTTTATAGCCCAGCTCCTTGTCCTCTTTGCTCCCTGCTTCTGGACTGATACCACGTGATGGTATCACTTCACACTCCTCCTCCCATGCCTTCCCTGCCGTGGTGTCCCACAGCCCATCTAGAACCGTAAGTGAGAAGAAACTCTCTCTGGAGTAGCTTTTGTCAGGATACTTTATCACCATGGCAAAACCCAAAATGAGTGCAGCAGCCTTGGCAGCATGCACAGAGCCCGCCAGAGAAGCCTCACAGTAACCTGCCTACTTTGCCACCTATCTGTTTGTAGATGAGGAAACTGAGTGTAGGAGGTTGTGTAACATATCCCCACAACTGCCCAGCCTTTTCTAATCCCTCAGAACCATTTCCAAAATCCAGAAAAATGGCCTAAAGTCTGGCCAGTTTCCCAGGGACTGCTGCAGCGTCTTCAATCTGTTTTGTACATGATGAGAATAAAACCTATCTCTGATGGGCTCTGGACTCAGTGAAAATAGGCTACCTCATACATGCAAGCACTCACGTGAGCTCTTCCCGATCTATCCTTCCTGATAGAGGCCTGGGTATATCTTTGTCCCCACAGTTACAAGGCAATTTCTTAACTCTGAATTTAAATTTCTTAAATCTGAATTTCTTTAACTCTCCCAACAACTCCTATGTGAAGGAGTCGGTATGAAAGGCCAGACAGAGTGGATGGAGGTCTGATCAGGCCAACAGGCTGGCAAGAGCCCAGTATACTAATGTTCCATTCTCCTGAGGTGACCCATCCCAGGCTTCTCTCTGCAGAAAAGGAGTTTCCAAAGGGGAGCTACTCAAGACAGATGAGCTTCTCTGGTCATTTCTGGAGCCATGTCCACTGAAGCAGCATCTGGACAAGATGGTAGTAATGGGTAGACACAGCTCCCAAACTCAGCCTAGACAAGGTCCTCAAAGTGTAAGCTTACATTTTGGCTGACATGGTGTGCCTAGAGTAGGCCAGGAACCCTAGCCACCAAAGCTAAATACATGGTGGAATTTGCTAATCTTATAGTCATCTTGACCCCTGATTGAGTCTCACCTCTTTCCTGGGGCTGAAGCCTAAACTCCATAGCATGGGGTTCTAGATCTTTCCTAATGTCTCTCTGGGTTCCTCACCCACTTCTGGCTGTAGGCTCCTCTACTAACGCTGAGTTTTTACAAGTACTCTGGACCTTAGCCAGGACTCACCCTAGGTGCTCCTTCTGGATCCCTGACTTCCTGTCTCCACCTGCCTCTCCCTTCTCTTCTCCATGTCAGGTCTCTTCTCGAACCTAGTACTGCCTCTTCTATGAAAAATGAAGCCCTATCATTATATCTTTGAGGTGACCAGACACACAGGAGAGGGTGGCTATGGACTCAAGGTTTCCATCTCCCTAAAATTATATTTTGAAACTCTACCTACCACAGTTGTATTTGGAGAACAGGCCCCTAAGGAAGTGTCTGAACTTAACTGAGGTCCTAGGATAGGTCTATATAATCCTCAAGGAGAGGCCCAGCATAAACTGAGCATAGGGTGAGCTAACCCTATGCAAATGGAGGAGGAGGGGCTCACCAGGGACACTTGCCCTGTATCACTTTGATTGAACTTCAGCCTTGGGAACCACAGAGGCCCATCTGTGCCATCCAGACCATACAGTCTATGATGTGCTGTGATGTCTGTCCAAGGTAAGGAAGGTAGGCAGCATAAGGTGAGTCCTCTGCAGCATGTGGCCCCATGTCTGAGGATTTAATCCTGCTGGTGGGAGAAGGTGCCCGTGAGAGGACACTTCATGCTTCATGAGGTTCAGGTAGCTTCGTGCTCATGCTCGTGGGCTGCCTTGCCACGTGGCAGCCCACTCTAGTCTTTGTGAAGTTGAGGCAAAGCCTCTTTTATTCACAACCTGTTCAAACCCCTCTGCTTTTGAGGGACCATCTCTAGCACACCTACCGTGTGGCCCAGGTTCAGAGTGTCCTTCATGTGCAAAAGGTATAGACATCATTGTGAATCTTCTCCCCCACCCCTTGCTCCCACTGGACCGTGATGAACAGGGCTGCTGGAGCAGCCAAGTAAGGGTCAGAGCTTCAGGCTCTACACAGCAGTCCATAGGTCTGATAAAGCCATCCTGGCTGCCAGGGCAGAAGCCAAGCCATTGTGCTGAGAAAGAACTCTCAAATCTCTCTTCTTTATTGCTCAGCCACTTAATGAATTCTCAGAGCGAGGAACAATTTGGGCTCAGCCAATAGCCAAGCATGGCTCTGTGATTCTTCCTCTCACTGCAGTGCTCCCTGGGGAGAACAACAGCTGCTCCCACTTTGATTCCTATTTACCAGGTTGTTACAGTGCCCGATATCTGCTGCTCTCTCCTTACGAAGCCCCAACAGGCTCACAGGCCCAGAAGCCATGGCGGCACTCATACTGTGCAGCAAGCATGCTGTGCAGCTGGTGCTTGGCCTAGAAGGCTCATAAGAGACACCCACTACTGGCTGTGCTTTCTAAGTAGAAGAAGGATTCCCACTCATGGTAACTGGTAAAGTAACACAAAGCCATGTAAAGTGTATCCACTCCCCCACCATCTCCCTTGTCTACCTTCAGAGGAGAAACTCATCAGCCCAACTCCTGGATATCACCCACACATAAAGGCATATGTCTGCATGTATGAAACACGTCCGCCTTATAAAGTGGATACTTCTGCTGTTAATCCACATGCTGCTTGTCATTTGGCCTTTGTCCAACATGCCCCCAGAGACTTCATAGTAGCCATTTACTTGCTGGTCTGCCTATGCCCTTGTCTGTGGGCTCTTTCTCTGTCTCCCATGGCTTGCCATCTGATAGGTGAGGTTGCTGTCTTTGATGATATTTCCCTGGTTCCCCCTGAGGTCAGGCATCTCTCAGCAGATCATGCAGTTTCCTTTCTGCAATTGCCTGGTTGTGTTCTCGACCTTCTACTCCACTGTGCATCTCTCTCCCTTGTCCATTAGAAGGAACTCATGGCCCAGGTTTGGAAATGAAACTGCCGTGTGTGCTGTGGGTCCATTTCACTAGTCTCTTGTCTTACTTGACTTTGTTTCCATGGCTTTGCTTAAAGCTTGAGTCTTTTTTTCCCACTGATAATATTTTCAGTCTGCTCCATCAGGACCAATTTGTGTTCTTTCTTCTCTGAGCATGCCACCTTGATGTTACCATTTAGTTCCTGTACAGTTGCATATAGCACCTATGATAGTTTTGGTTTTTTTTCTCCCTGTCATTGGAGCAGTGCAGTCATTGGAAGACCATTCTTGTGGTTTGGGAATGAGGTGTGCATCCAAAAAGCTCACCTGTGAAATGTTTGGTGCCTGGTACAGCTAGTTTAGGGACATTAGAGAAGTAATTAGACTATACCAATGGACAACCTATTGACAGATTTGTAATTGAATGGCATCAACTGTGGGCCACAAGTGGCCATGGGTGCAGAGGGGCCACTGGTGCTTGATTCTGAGTAACTCACAGGTGAAGGGAGCTCCCAGTGTGAAGGTCAGTCTTCCAGCAGTGGGTGAACAGTTTTGACCCTTTCTAGGGGTTTGCTACATTTTGATTTTAGCTCTGCCACTCATTGGCCGTATGGCCCAGCCACACTGTCACCCATAACCTCAGTTTTACAGCTCCCAGAAGGGGCTGGGGTCTAAGACCATCTCCCATTGAGGTTTTTACTGGTAGACCCTCTTATTTTCCTGTGTCACCAGGCCTCAGGGCCATGGGGTTGCCTGTGGTATCCTTCCTCCTCCTTGCCTCCTTGGGAGCTCCATGTCTGATCAGGCTGCTGGATAGCAGCCATTTGGCTTCTTTCTCCCTGTCTCTTCTGGGAAGGCCATTGGCATGGGAAAGGCACTGCTGTAGGCTCTAGCTCAGTCCCTGCCACCTCTCCCTGGTAGCTGTAGTCTCCTTGTTTGGTATCACAGTTGGACCCCTTGTCTCTAGAGTAGAAATGCTTTTTGGAACTGAGCAGTTGTCATGGATGCTGGAGGTACATAATTCAGCTTGCCTTCATTGTAGTGGTGGAAGTTCAAGGTGATCAGGGACATCTTGGACTAAGAGGCAGCCTTCAGTCCTCACAGGTGGCTGTTTGCCTCACTCCACTCAGAGACATTGACTGTAAAAACCACAGGCTTCTTCTAGCTGGGCCCTGCAGGGCACCAAGTCTCAGAATTATTACCACGAGCCCCACTGAGAGCTGGTACCAGTCATCCTCCAGAAAGAAGGTTCTGGAAGTTGTCTCCTTTCTAGGTATGGTGAGAGAAATGCAACAGCAATTGACTAATGGGACAGAAGGCTCATACCTCTCCAGCAAGCCTTCAGCTAGCTCCATGGGTGCAGCTGTGAGAGGCACTGAAGAGAAAGTTGGGCTACAAGGAGGCAGGCCGATGAGAAGCCCCATCAGCAATGGTCCTGCTTGCTTGGCTTTGGAGAGGTCAGAATATGGGTGGATGCAGACCTCCAAGGAGCTAATGTGTGGAATACAGGTTTCACCTGGTGTGTGGGTACAAGACATCATCCATTAACTTCTTAGCTCTATTCTTCCTCTATATCCCTGTCCCAAATTTTGTTCATCAGGGTCCTTCTGTTATTTTTTATATGACAATGTGGCTTTCTTTTTTTCTCTTCTTTCTTTCTTTTTTATTTTATAAATTAATTTATTTTTTATTAGATATTTTCTTTATTTACATGTAAATTTCTCTTTTCCCAGGTTCCCCTCCAAAAAACAAACAAACAAACAAAAACAACAAGGACAAACCCCTTTTGCCTCCCCCCTCCCCATGCCTGCCACCCCACCCTCTCGCACTTATTGGCCCTGGCATTCCCCTACACTGGGGCATAGAGCCTTCACAGGGCTGAGGGCCTCTCCTCCCATTGATGATCGAATTTGCAATCCTCTACTATACACATGCTGCCAAAACAATCAGTCCCACCATGTATAGTCCTTGGTTGGTGGTTGAGACCCTGGGAGCTCTGAGGGTACTAGTTAGTTCACATTGTTGTTTGTCCTAAGGGGGTGCAAACCCTTCAGCTCTATAGATCCTTTCTCTAACTCCTTCATTGGGGACCGTGTACTCAGTTCAATGGGTGGCTGTGAGCCTCTACATCTGTATTAGTCAGGTACAGTATGGCTTTCTTATAGCAGAGCCAAGCATGTACTTCAGTTAAATTTAAAGTTTTTTCTTGTTCATTGTTAAAAGTTATTTTTGAGAAAGTGTCTCTTCTAGCCCAGGCTGGTCTCAAACTCACTATGTAGGATGACTTTAAACTCCTGGTCCACCTTCCTCTACTTCCCAAATAGTAAAATAACAAAAATGAGCATAAATACTTAGATTATTAGATTATTTAGCTCAAACCAAAGGCTTTGTACATGCTAGGTACAAACTCTGCCACTGAGTTACATTCTAAACCCCAGATAGTTTTTTATACAGAATTAGTACTTCTGTTTCTTCTTGTTTTTCTATGAGTTTTACATAATTTTTTCTTGAAATTCCCAAAAGAGCCATGATGCCCCTCTCAATACCACCATGCCCATTAGCTAAGCTATGAGCTCCTGTTTCAATTGTAGATCCCTCTCAAGTTATCCCAGGTCTGAATCCTGGGTAGCTGCTATCCTTCAGGCCTGCCAGAGGGATGCTGCCTACTACCACCACCACATGCCCGCTCTCTCATTCTTTTTCTCTGTCTCCTTTGTGCCAGTCTCCAGTGGTTCACTCTGTGTCTCTCCTAGGCTTACTTGTTCTGTCTCACTGGAGCATATCCTCTGATGCATGAAAAAAAGTATACTTCTGAAATATTGGATATCTGGGGAAAAATGCTCTCATTATCTCCCAGAGTTAATGGATCATTTGGCTGAGTGTGGAATTTGGAATTCTTTCTCACTTAGGATTTTGAAAGTGTTGCCCATGTCTTCCAGAAATTACATCTCTTAATTTTCAAAATGAATAGCTTATATAAAGATCTTCCAATACTGTTGAGGAGAAGTTTCCTACAATGCCCCCCCCCTCTGATGGCCAAGGCTCTATAAATGACCTGCTCTCTTCCCTGGGAGAGTATGTGATACCACCTCCTCACTGTCTAGTATTCTACAATTTCACAGAAAGTGTCCTGATGATATCCTTTTGAATTTACCTTTCAGCCCTCAGTGGGTTATTCTAGAAAAGAATATTTTCTTTTATGATATCTTTATTACTTTTCTTCCCTCTTCCTCTTTCTCCAATGTCTATGATTTGCAATTGGATCTTCTTGACTATACCTTAAATTTCTTTTTCTTTTCCTTCTCTGTCTTTCAGAAAGTTTATTTTACCTTCCTGGGAATAGTCCACATTTAACTTCTAGTGTATTAAATTTCCACGAAGTTCATTCTTGTTCTGTTCCATTTTTCTAGTGTTGCATTTGCATGTGGTGTGTGTGTGTGTGTGTGTGTGTGTGTGTGTGTGTGTGTGTGTATACAAGCTTACAAGGAGGCCAATGGTCAGCACTGAGGGTCTAGCTTGATCATTCTCCACCTTCTATCATGAGTCAGGCTCTCTCTCTAAACCTGGTGCTACCTCCTGAGATAGGAGATGGACAGATTGCACTGCCCTCAACTACTAAATCAGCCAGGACTCCAATTACATTTTTGCTGACAAAGGAGGGAACCACCAAGCCATGCTGTAGGATTCTTTCCTGTACACAGCATGACATATGTTCCTCGTAAGATAGATGATTATTCATTCTGTCAAAGTCTACAGTTCCTTCCTGTTGGCATGGGAGTAGAACTAGCCATGCCACAGAATAGTGGTGGTCAAATCCTGAGCATATCTGTTTGGCACCTGCAGTGATTCCAAGCATGCAGAAAGCTTTTTGTTTTCCTCTCTGTTTTCTTGGACTTCACCTCAGAGCCCTGATGCTAAGGAGTACAGGCCTCATTCTGCCCAGAACTGCACACATGTTATCTCCAAAGGTGCTATCATACAGATGTGACATGATTGCAAGTTGGCCTTAATGAGGCTCTTAGCCACTGAGATGCCCAAAGGCTTGGATTTCAGTCCAATCTGGAGTGGACCCTCCATTGCTGTAAAACACACCATGAGCCTACAACAGACTACAATTCACACTTAGTTCTCTGAGGCCAGCTTCTCAAGTCTGCCACCTGCCCTCAACACATACACTAAGCCAGTTTTTCTGTGTAGCCCTAGTTGTCCTGGAACTTGCTTTGTAAATCAGGCTAGCCTCAAAGTTAGAGACTCAACTGCCTCTGCCTCCTAAGTGCTGGAATTAAATATACAACTGCCTACCTGTGGTTGATTGTTTTAAGTCAGGAGTTGCCAGGCATTTCCACTCCTACTAAGAACTCATTTTATGCTTCCTCTAATAGACTCTGAATTTTGGAAGGTTTTATTTGTCAACATGCACACTACTTAGGAATAGTGAGCTCACTGTCACTGAAGAGTAGGGCAGGCTAGGTCTGCCTTCCAGAGGTAGGTGCCAAATGCTGTGCCTGGCACACACTGATGATATTAGACACCGTTTTCTTAGCAAGTAGAGAGTAAAGAACTTGGGGCCAAGGTATACTGAGCATGTCTCCTGGGTGTATGGCTGATGTATGTGTATTGCAGAACCACTGAGTCTGTGGATTCCTGATGCTGAGTCTGCCCCTCTCTTGTACTGGGAGAAGGCCGGATGTATGGACTCAGGGAGTGAGTATATACAGCTTTGAGTTTTCATAATTCCTGGCAGTTGGGATGTAGGTCAATCATACCTGTCTCCTCTCCCCCAAGTGCTACCTTTATCCAGAGAAATACTGAGAATGAAAAAAAAAAACTATGCACATTAGTGTGATACCTGTAATATCTGCCCATAAATATTGGCTCATAAAAATTGGGCCAATAGAAGGGCACTGGATGTCTTGGAATAGTTCTTTTGTGGGTTTGATGATCAGAGATAGGAAGGGATTGGGAGGTTGCAGTATGACTTTACTGTGTCTTCTGCTGTGTACATGATGCAGAGATTCCTCCTTCTGCCTCCATTGAGCCTTGACTCCCCACCTTGAGAATCTTCCCCTGAGACTGGACTACATGAGTTCATTGGTGGGACATACTATAGTGTGGCTGTCTGCCCAGGGAGAGATACATCTTGAGATCTTGTCTATCATTACCAGCTGTGAAGACTAAGGACCACTACTGCTTGTGTTTGTCAGATTCCTGTCAATGAATCAGGTGGTATAGGTAAGGCACTAGAGAAGCTAGCCCTCGGTAACTTTGTGGCTTGTCAGGAGTACTTGCAGACCTGAACCCTCTGCAGGAAACTGAATCAGGAGTACCTTGTGGCTAACTCCATAGAAAGCTCCAGTGACACATTTGGAAGCCACTTATTTTTGATGGCTCCTGTATTGGTTTCTCTTCCTTTGTCTTTGAGTATATTACTCTGACAAAAGCAACTTAAAGGAGAAAGGTTTGTTTGTATTGTAGTCATCATGACACTGAAATCAAGGCATCAGGAACTTGAAGCCTTGTTATACCCATAGACAAATGAGAATATTGAATGTGTGCATGCCTATTCAGTGTGTGCCTAAGGAATGGTGCCACCCATACTGTGAGGTCTTCTCAACCTCAGTTAGCAATTCCAACAGGCCAAGGAGGGGGCCCATCTTAAAGGTGATTCAAGATTTTTTTCAAGTTGTTTATTAATCATCACAGCTGTCAATGGTACTGATCTATAGCCCTAGCATGGGCTAGGTATTCCAGGCAAGATAGTATAATAGTCTAGTTCTGAGAAGAGAGGGTGAGAAATAGATTCATCCTGAGAAAGAGCCTGCCTTCTGGCCCCAGGGACGGTGGCATCATCTCCTCTGATGAAGATAGATTTGTGCTCATGGGTTGAGAGACTTCACTTTATTAAGGATGTGCAAATTCACCCAAGTTGCCCTACAGACTCAGCCAAATCTCTGTCCAAGGTGCTGACCCTTCAAATCATATGGAAATGCAGAGGACTAAGAATGGCCAAAGTAATCTTGAAGAAGAATGAAATTGGACAGTTTGTTCTTCCAAGTCCCAAAGAGTTGTTGCTTCTAGCTGCAATAACCAAGTGTGGTATTGGCATAAGAATGGAGAGTTCAATCAGCCCAGTAAGTCAGATTCCAGAAATAAGCTCTGTGTTTATGCTCAATTAATTTTCTACAAGGGTGCCAAAACAATTTAATAGAAAAAGAAAAGGAATTTCTACAGTGCTTGAACAAGTGAATATCCACATGCAGAAGAACAAGGCTAATCAAATACCTTAACCTATATGATAGGTGTATAAAACTCTCAGAAGAATGCATAGGTGTAAGGGCTTCATGGCCTTTAATTTAGCTGTAGTTCCCAAGAAGACACTAAACATATAAGCAAATATGACAGTTTCTTTAAATGTCATAAAAAATTAAATTTAAGGGCGTTTCTAAGCGTAGATGTAAGATCTCAAGAAACTGACAATACAATCCAGAGTATTTTAGCAAGGCAAAGGATGCGTAGCCATGGAGATTCAGGTGAGCACACCCACCCAGCCAGGGTCTGATGGGGTTCTACCCTTAATGTAAGGGGTCTTATGCCTCACTCTGACTAGCTGTTGGCCCCGTATTCTAATGTGAGTGGTTAATGTAGGACACATTGTTTTTAGGGAGCTAAAATGAATCCAAGTACACATTTAATCCCAGGAATTGCTTAGAAGGCTCTTGCAGCCTGTTCAAAATGCAGATCTGTTTGTCTTGTTTGACCCTTTGATAAAAAGGATATTGCACCTTGTTCACATTTCTCATAACTTCTCCCCTTTTACAATACATTTATCTTCCTTTCCTCAGTCTATTTCACATTGTCAGACTTCCCTGCTCTGAGATACTCATTAATGCCAAGTTGGCTGTCTCAGCTCTTTTCAGTCAGTCTTTGGACTAGTCCTTGTGCACATGGGATCCCACAACAACTGGTTGTCTTCATGACTCTGGGGACTGTAACAAAAGAGGTCAGCACTGAGGTCACTATACCTTTCCGTTTTCTAAACCATTGTTCTGTAAGATTAGTAGATTGGCTGTCTCTTGCTTAATTTTCAGCTGACTCATTGGATGGAATCATTAGTCCCTGAAGCACCTCTGTAATGGTGCCATTGGGAGCTGTGTTAGTAATGAGAGTGTAACAGTAGCCACCTGCCATCCCTCACACAGAACCACACTGCATTTTCTGCTAATACAATGTCTAGGGTTTATCTTTTCTCACACCATGGTGACACCCAACTTGTCTGCTATACCTAGATAGAGTGTAACTCATGAATTAAAGTCTAGTGTAATTTATTAATCTTTGTTGATTGGAATATTTTTACTTGTGTTAGATCACCAGAATAGCACTGAGCCAAACTCTGATGAACTTGTGTTCTTGGCCTTAAGTTCATCAAGGACTCCTTTCAACACTGAATCTTATGTAAATCTATGTCACATGATGCTCCTGGAGTTGCCTCCCTCTACCTTCATTGTGTGGATTTTGGCCATTCTTAGTCCCCCGAGTTTCCATAGGATTTGAAGGGTCAGTACCTTGGACAGAGATTTGGCTAGGTCTCTAGGGCAACTTGGGTAAATTTGCACATCCTTAATAATAAAAGTCTCTCAACCTATGAGCACACATCCAACTTCATCAGAGGAGATGGGGCCTCTCTTCCCAGGGCCAAGAGGTAGGCTCCTTTTGGGGATGAATGTATCTCCCACCCTCTCTTCTCTGCAATAGACCATCATGCTGTCTTTCCTGAGATCCCTAGCTGATTCTGGGAAAATAGATCAGTACTAGAGTCAAGCTCCTCTTTTCTAGGAGAAATTTGGGCTTGACTTTTGGTAGGCTTGACAGCAATAGCCTTGGACAAAAGCACAAGTCCCAATCCAGCTGTAGCCCCCACAGTCTAGCAGCATCTGCCCCCCCCCCCAATGCTCAGGCTAGAGCTGTGTCTCCTCAAAGGTAATATGGTCTTGACTTCCACACACATTCCCCAAGAATTCTAGTTCCTGTCCCTAGCTTTTCTAGGTAGAAAGTGCAGTGGGCTCTTTTCTGGAAGGACAAATAATACTGGGGTCCCTGTCTCAGTTCCTTTGTGGCCTGCAATGGAAAGGACAATAGATAGCATGTGTTAAACTCCTGGGATGCTGAAGTCCATCTACGCACCAACCTTGACATCAACTGGAGCAACAACAGGACCACTTGGGCTGCTGGCCTCCTTGTAGAGCAAGCCCAACAGTCACTCTTACTTATGAGTTGTCAAAATATTTGATCCCCATACCCAGTTCCAACTTCTAGTGTGTCTTAAATCTTTAATTTCTATCACTTTTATTTAGTAGTGGTATTTTCATCCTTAGGAATGTCTGCTTTACAGGTGGATTTTCAGTTGAGTAACCAAACTAATATAAACACATTCCCAGGCTGTCTCTATATTCCTCAGATTTGACATATGTGCTTCTGGCCTGTGTTCTCATGATGGGTGGCTCTTGGTCTAATTCTTGGATTATTCAAAGGAGGAGTTGCATTAGTAGTTCTGGCCATTTCTTGGAGCTTCTCCCATTACTATTTGAATATCTTCTTGGAGATGTCTAAAGATAGTGCCAGAAAGAGGGGAAGTACATCAAGTATTCCAGATGTAGAGAAGACTCAGGGTGTAGGGACTTGGGACAAGTATATTTGTCTATCCCAGAAGGTTTCTATGTCTTTCTAAGTTTCCAGAGGGTGAAACTATCAAACTGAACAGTTACTGTTCAGAATGACTGTTTAATTGCATTAATCAATTAATTTGCCATTATCTTGTTCCATAACAAGCATGCTTAAACTGGTCCTTTCTTAGTTTTAATTTAAAGAGTCCCTTTGAGCTAAGGTTGTCCATCTTCTTTGGGCATTTGTGTGAGAAGCCTTCCATTCTTGGGTGTAATGTGTCCAATCTCCTTGAGTGGTTAACAGGACCAGAAAGGTGCCTCCCAGGTAGTTTCCAATTTAGTCTCTTCAGTTCTTCATCAGCCATCAGTTCCCAGGTTGGAAGGGATGAGCTGTAAATTCATGTGGAGGGTCTGAGTGATGAGGCTTTGTAATCTAGGAGAAAACAGAGGGGACTGGAACTCTAACATGTAGTTTTTAAAGCACTGATCTCTAGTTTCCATGGTGGGAAGGTCAGTGCCCTTTCCCAGGTATGAAAGTCCATTACAGTGTTTTGTGAGGGGACAGCCCTGGTCCTTTTGAAGAGTTATATGGATTTTCAACAAAACTATAAACAAACACATGGTCAAAGGCAATTCAGGCTCTGTAATCTGTCACTTAAGGGTCTGATTCATTCTTTCTAATTTACTGGAGGAAAGAGGGTACTAAGGAGTAGGAAAGTCCTGGCTACTGTACAAGGCCTCATGGAATCTTTAGGATAATAGCAGCAAATGGCTGCAGTTATCCAATCACCCAAATGTCTGGCTACTGGCTGTGAGAGAGGATTTGTTACATGGTTGCCTGTGGCACCAGGGAATGAGAATGCATAAGGATTTTAGTCAGTTCTTCTTAGGTATTTCCTGAATGACCTGGTGTCCAATTATTCACTTTGTGCAGTCAAGACTTCAATCCCTTCATTTCTGGTCTGGACAGCATTGGCCTCCATTCAGAAAAACTTGCTTCCTTCTGTTGTTTTGTTAGCCCCTATCTTGGAGTCGTTGTAGATTCTGGGAGCTGAGAGGAGAGATAAAAGTAACAGGAAAGCCTCGGATCCCATTGCAGCTTCTTGTGGCTATTCCATCAGCCAGTCTGCAACTAAATGCTATATCCCCTTTCATGCCAGGGCATAGGCCATGGCAGTTTCCTTGAATAGTTGTAAGTTTTCTAATAACTGGGGAGTCAGTTCCTTATGTATCAAATCCTTTCCTTTATTCTTAATTAACACCCTTACGTCCAGCATTTGCTCAAAGCCTGAACCACTCCAAATGGATGCCTGGGATTGGTGTGTACACTCCTTCCTGTCCCTTTATTTCTGTAAGGATCTAGTTTAAGGTGTATAGCTCACATGTCTGAACTGACCAGTTTATTTGACAGTCATCCACACTCAATAATTTTTAATTTAATTCCATTAATCGCAGAACACTTTTGTGTCTTTGCTCTTGAATTATATGGGAGGACCTACCTTTAAATAGTTTGGGTCTCTAAGGAAAAAGCTCTCTCTTGAGTCAAAACAGACCTGACCATAGTTTAACCAAATCTAGAAAGTCATTTTCAATGGATACAGAACGATTCCCTCTGCTTAGGATTCAGCAGGATTTAAACAGTTATTACTGCCTACAACTATAGGACCTTTTTCTTGAAGAATAGAAGCTCTCCAGGATCTTTGACTCTGTTAACCACCTTCTGGCCTTCTGCTGTAGGGTCATTCTTACTTGATGAGGAGTGCTCACAATTAAACAGCCACAGAGTAATACTCAGTGAGGAGTAGTATTCCAAGGGCAATAGCTTTGCCTACACTCAAAAGAAGATGAAAGGGCTTTTGTAGAGAGGGCAAGGCCAGTATTGGGGCAGTAACTATTTCCTGTTTGAAGACTTCTATAGCTTTCATTTTTTTTCTTCCCACAGTAGGAGATTAGGGTCTCCACCATGGAGTTTGCTATACAAACCTTTGGTTTTGGTGACTTAAAAGTCAATCTAAAGTTTACAGTACCTCACCAGCCCCAAGATTTTTCTAAGTTATTTTTCTGTTTGGGGGAGTGGAGCTTTTCTCTGTACACCCATTCTGAATTTAATCTTTGGCCCCTTCATTGGTCAGATGATCCAGGAACTCCACTTTCCTTCTTGCAAATTGTGATTTCAGTTTGGAGACCCCCCCAAGTCTCTCCTCTCCCAAGAAGTTTAATCATTCTATTGTTGAATTAATGATGTCATTCATTCTCTCATTCCCCTGACAGTAATAAATCATCCACAAACAAATCAGGGGCTTCTGTGAACCCCCGAGGAAGGACAGCCCCTGTGTACTGTTGCTTTCTCTGGCGACTGGATCTTCCCATCCAAAAGTACATGAATCCCTTCTTTCTTCTGCCAAAGGACAAGTCCAGAAAGCATCCTTAAGTTGATCACATGAAGCCATTTGTGATCATTAGAATTCTTTGATAAGAAGGCTTAGGGGCTGTGATACTAGATACCTGCTTTGGATGATCTAGTTTATAGTCCTCAGATCCCAGGCCAGTTCTATCTGATTTTCTTCCAGGACATTTTGGAGTGTTGTAGAGGGGGCGTGCAGAGGTTGAGAAGTCTACCATCACGACAACCTTTGATAATTGGAGCAATCTTTTTCTCACTCCCTGAGGAATACTGTACTGTTTCCTTTTAGCTAGTTTCCCTGGGGTTTGAGGCCTGCTTTGAATGGGATAACCTTTAGTCCTTTCCTCCTGTTTCCTGGCTTTGCCCGATCTTCACAGTTTATTCTGTCTTCTGCTTTAGCAGTTAGGTGCTGTGAGGAGATACAAAGTTCAGCTTTATTTATCTGTAGTCCTATCCCCAACTGAGTCATTAGGTCTCTTCTCAGGAGATTCATCCTTCCTTTGGGGCTAGAAACAATTGAACACAGGTTTTTCTCTTTTTATGTCTAACTATAGTACCTTCTAGTACAGAAATTCTAAAACTCTGGTTTTTAACTCCTGAAAATTGTAGGTGTTGTCTATGGAGAGAAGAGGCAGGAGACAAGGAAGAGCAGTTTGCCCCAGAATCTATCAGAGTGGGTGTTTCTTCCCTTGATGGTTTCACTAAATTTACCAAGGACTCTTGGTTGGGAGTCTTTCAGATTATAGAACCCATGGCCCGCTCATTCCTCTTTAAAAGTCACAAAGGTGATGTTTTCTCTTTCCTTTATGAGGAGCTGTTCTTGTCTCCCTTCTGTCTGGAATCCCCTTTCTATCATGGTCTCATTGTGGGTTCCTTTATTTGATGGCCCAGACTTTAAGTTCTTTGTATCCTGATTGTTCACCATTGGCTTAGTTCATAGTAGCTGTATTAGTTACTATTACTATTACTGTGATAAAACATCAAACCAAAAGCAACTAGGGGAGAAAAGGGTTTATTTTGCTTATACTTCCACATCACTGTTCATCATCAAAGGAAGTCAGAGAAGATATGTGGAGGAATGCTGCTTACTGGCGTGGTCCTTGTGGCTTTCTCAGCCTGCTTTCTTATAGAAGCCCAGACCACCAGTCTAGGGATGGCACCACCCACAATGGGCTGGGTCCTCCCCCATCAGTCACTAATTAAAGAATTGCCCTACATGTTTGTCTACAGTCTGATCTTATGGAGGTGTTTTCTCAATTGAGTGGGTTTTTTTTTTATCTGATCTGTCAATCATTCTAAAGGCTCTATAGACCCCTCTTCTTTTGCCCCACTGTAAAACAAAGGCTTTGTTCATATTCTAGGACCAGATATTGCTTCTCTTACCCCTCCAATGATGAAGTTTCAGAGATCCCTCACATGGCCCCAATGGCCTCATTATTGTCTCATGAGATTTGTGACTTAGAGTAGTGCTCATCTGCTATTACATTGGTCTAGTTGAATGTTTTCTTTCCCAGGCAGCTATGTTGGAATTCATCACCTTCCTCTCTTCATCAGAGAAGGACAAATTCAATATAGACATCAGCCTGGGCCAGGTACAGAGTTTCCTAATAAGACCCCTGGCCGTAGATAATGCCTCTTTGGGCACCAGGTTTTAAAAATGGGTCTAGGATCTCAACAAAGTCACTACACAATCAAAAGTATTTCAGTAAGGCAAAACATACTTCTATAGAATGCTGCACAAGCATGACATTCAGTTGAACAAGCACACAGGAGTGGGAAGTCTGCTGGGGCTTTATCCTCACTCTAACTGATCAGAATTTGACCTCACATTGTAATATAACTGGCCAAATAGAGTGGGAAAGTTTTTAGAAAAAACTAAAACCTGAGCACACATTTTGATTTCAGGAATTGCTGCTCAGGAAGCACTTCACCTATGTTTAAAATGCAGTGTCCTTGTGTCCTTTGACCTGATGGAAGAAAAGATACTGCATCTTGTCCATGTTTCTCACAGGGAGCCATGAAGGAGATAAAAGGCAACCCAATTAAATCATCTACTGATAAAAATCAGGTGTTAAGTGGTGGGAGGAGTGGTTTAGCTGGTAAAAACACTTGCCACACAAGCCCAGTGACGCAAATTTGATCCCATGTAAAGGTAGAAAGAGATAACTGACTGCACAAAGTTGTCCTCTGACCTCTCTATGTGCACCAGGATAACACATAACACACACACACACACACACACACACACACACACACACACACACACACACACACAACACACCCCACACACACCTCTCACCATAATAGATAAAATTTAAAATTATAGTATCTATTAGATATATGACAGTTACATGGATGGATGATAGATAGATATGATAGATAGATTGATGATAGATAATAGACAGACAGACAGACAGACAGACAAACAGATCTTATCCACCACTAGGAGAAAAGACAAATACAAATGTAAAAGTGTACCTGAGTAGACATTTCTTCCAAGAGGAATACAAATGGCCAGGGAGCCAATATGATTCATTAGGCATTTGAGAAACTCAAACAGCAACCACAGGCAGATCATAGCTTTCAGCAGCTGAGATGGCTAGAGTCCAGGAGACAGACATGAGCAAGTGCTGCTGAGGAAGTCAAGCCCTCACCGATGCTGGTGGGAAAACAAACAGGGAGCACTGCAGAGACTCGTCATAGTGCCATCTTTTAGGGACTCAGCAGTCCTGCTGCTCAGTTACAGAGGAACGAAGATGAGCTAGCTCCCACAAAATCATGTACTTGGATGCTCGTAGCAGCTCTAATCATAATAGCCCAGAAGTGGACACAGTGCCAATGTCTCTCTTCAGGCTGATGAATGGATAAAGGAAAGGTGTTAGGCCTATGTAGGGATATCATTAGCCATGGGAAGGGATAGTGCATGATACATGCTATGACACTGGTGAGCCTTCAAATCATGAGTGGAAGAAGCTGGCTGTAGAAGGTCGTATGTTTATGAACACATTTCAGTGAAATGTCCAAGACAGGCAAGCCTAATAGAAAGTTCAGGAAGTGGTTGCTAGTTGGAAAGTGCTGCTATGGGGGTGTGTGTCCCTGCTACTCCCTGCTCATAAGCACAGCTTTCAGAGCCAATGTCCCAGGAGGGATCCAGTAGCCCATAGAATGACTTGGGGTCAGTCTCCTCTTCCATTGGTAAAGACCTTCAACCCAGCATCACCCAGTGACTGGCCCAGGGCCTCACAATATTGCAGAACAGGATTCTGCTTAAATATATTCAGATTTTATGAACAGATTATACCAATAAAATGCCTTATACAAAGCCACTACTGGTGCCTCTTCCTCCTCTCCTTCCATTTCCATCTTCCATCCTCCTCTCCTTCCTTCATTTCTTCTTCCTTCTACTTCCTCTCTTCTTCTTTATCTTCATCTTCCTCCTCCTCTTCCCCATCTTCTTCTTTCCTTTCTCCCATTCCTCCTCTCTCTTCTCCCCATTCCCTCCTCCTTCTCTTCCCTCCTCTTCTCTCCTCTTCCAAGCCTATTTCATGCTCTCAGAGAGGGTGTCAGATTCTGTGTGTGTGTGTGTGTGTGTGTGTGTGTGTGTGTGTGTGTTTTCTCTCTGTGTGTATGTGTTTTAATTCTATGTGCATTGGTGTTTTGCCTGTATCTACATTCGTGTGAGGGTATCCCCTGGAACTGGAGTTACAGACAATTGTAAGCTGCCGTGTGGGTACTGGGAATTGATTCTGGGTCCTCTGGAAGAGCAGTCAGTTCTCTTAACTGCTGAGCAACCTCTCTAGCCCCTGAAGGTGTCAGATTCTTAATGACAGCAGTTTGAACTTGGCTACCTTCACGTTGTGCTCATTCAGTGACTATTCACAGTGGGTAACAGTCTTGGATCCCAGTTCCATCTATGCCATTTTGAGGCTCCATCCTAGCCTAGAAACTGGATTCTGTGTGCATGGATTTCAGTTCTAGATGTCTGTGCCCACCCTAGGAGAATCCTCTGACGTCTCTTACAATCTTCCATAGCACTTTAATTGTGGACTTTGGGATGCCAGGTTGGCTTGTGGATGGCTTTTCAGATCACTGGGTGCCTTCTGATACAGAATGTTGGGCTTAAGTGCTCATCCAGAATACCCACTTCCTGATGAATCAACTCCGGCTGCCCCTAGCAGCTCTCCCTGGCCTGCTTTGATTATAGATCCAATCAGCTGCATTGCCTAGCAATTAAGCCACCTGGGGCTCCTGGGCAAGGCTGTGTTTGGAGCATGGAAGGCCAGGCTGCTGAGGCTAGAGGGTCCCAGGAGACCATCTGGCCACCTCATAGGTACTATTTGGAGGTCTCGATATCTATGATGAGCATGAGGCTGCCAGCAGGCCAGGGGTGGCATCTCAACATTGGCCCCTTTTCTTGCAAGGTGATAACTGGGTAAATCAGGTCAGAACAGTCTGCAGACCTCACCAAGGAAGATATGATCAGCACTGATCCAGACACTTGAGGCCCTCTCTTAACCCCACCATAGCCCGGGTGAAATTGGGGCCAGGTGCTCCTTTCTCTTGCGTCTTGGGTGGAATAAAAATCAGTCTCCTGAGCAGGGTGGACTTCTGAACCTGCCACTATCCCTGCAAACACCTCCTCTCCTTCTAGGGAGTTGAAAGGACTAAGCTGGCTATGGCCTCAAAGTTCCTGGCACATGAAAGGTGTTGGGTAATGCTAGCTAGTTCTTGACTCTATACTCCCAGTGATAACCTACCTTGGGTTTGTTTACAGAGGCGCTCCTTGCATCTTGGAGAGGTGCAGTGGGGGGACGGGGCTGGCAACAGGTGATTCACAGCATAGGTGGTGCTTCCTCCAGGATCCAAGACGACCTGATTGGATCTCTGCCTTTTTCTGAGCCTTGTACTAGCCCCTTAAAATGAGAGTCACATGGATCCAGGGGCTTCTGAAGCCTGGGAGTTATCTCCTGGCTTGGGGTGCTTTGGAGAGAAGAGGAAGGGAGGAGAGCAGTTGCTGCTACTGTGAACAAGGACAATGGTATTTAAGCAACCCTATACGCTCAGCTTGCAGACATCCCTAAGTGATATCTCTCCATCAAAAGCTAGTAGAAGCCAGGCGGTGGTGGCTCATGCCTTTAATCCCAGCACTTGGGAGGCAGAGACAGGTGGATCTCTGAGTTTGAGGCCAGCCTGGTCTACAGAGTGAGTTCCAGGACAGCCAGGGCTACTCTGAGAAGCCCTGTCTCAAAAAAACAAAAACAAAAACAAAAACAAACAAACAAAAAAAAACCCCAAAAAGCTGGTACAGCGCAGAGATACACGGGGCTCTATTCAGGCTTCTTTGTGCACCCAGCCCAGGGTAGCACCTAGGGGTGACTGATAAAACTCACATGGCATAAGCAAAGACACAGTGGGGCCACAGGCTCACATGTCCCCACCGTGGCATGCCTTGCTGGGAAGCAAAACACCTTCATAGCCTCCGATCATTTTGTGGAAAATGTCGGCAATCGATAGGCTCAGAACTTCTGAATCTGATTAGCAGAGACGAGCCGTTTGGCATTAGCATTAGCAGAGTGCTCAAGTTCCTGTTCAAACAGGGCTAAGCTTATCTTTCAGAAAATAGACTGGTTTTGAGGCCTAATAATGGGCATTAACGCCATTAATTTGCAGTAAGATTCAATTTCCTTGGTGTCCTTGCCCATGCGTGTGTCCTGATGCAGAGATTGTGCCTTGGGTGTTTTCCACAGATGCATCAGCAGACACCTGCTGTCCCAGTTGGACAGTGACACGTGGTAATAATGTTCTCCAGCCCAGCGAGGCCCCAAATAACTCTATTACTGAGAAGAGTGAACCCACTCCAAATGCCCTCCCCACAGGTTGGGAGAAGTAGGAAGAAGGCAGCGAGCAGCAAGCTCACCCTAATCTGATTACTGGTTTCAAAAGGAGGGTAGTTAACACAGTGCTGGCTGGCAGGCTCAGGATGATGGCTGTTTCTCTCCCCTCAGTGACAGAGCTCTCTCCATTGGGCCTGCTCTCTGCATCTGCCCGCTTCCAGAGTCTCAGGTGTCCTTATCCTTCACCCCAGCTTAGGAGAGGAAAGAGCTGATAGCCAAAGCTTGTAGATGGCTCAAAGAAGGGGTCTCGGCACTCAGACTCCAGAATAGCCAGCCCCAATCCCTGCCAGTGGCGTGAGCAGTGGCTGTGGATTCTGCTGCCTTCCTTTCCAGCTCTGAGCTGGACAAGAGATCCCAGCTTTCCCTGGCTGGTGAGTCTGAAGTGAGGGACTCTAAGGAAGTCCTCAAGGCACTGCCCCTCCCTGTTGTAGAGTTGAGAAGTATGTCTCCTGGGCATGCCGAGGCTGGATCCAGCCTCATATATGAAGGCAGGTGTGTTGAATCCACTATGGTGACTAGTGGTAATTGAGCCGATGGGGTAGTATGCCTGGCCTAGGCTGTGTCTCTGCCCCTCTGATTTCACCCATGGCTCACAACACCTCGAAGGCAGCTAGCTCAGAGCTTGGGACAGACTTAGGGACCTGAGAGCAGAGTCTCCCCCACTTCTTGCTCCATACTGTTTGGGCAGATGTGGGTCCCACCTCTCACTAGACAGGGAGTCCAGGCTCTTGTTTGGAATCAGGACCAAGCACATACCCTGTGAAAATGAAAGGGATGGCTGCTGACTACTTTGAACCATGAATTTTTATCCAAAAAGATCCAGGCTGGCATTCCTGGTGCCTTTTGCATGCTCCGGTGATTCGCAGGTCAACCCATGTGCTGATTTTTAGCTGTGTCTCTTCACTCTGCGGTTTGTTTACATTTTATGCATGCAGTGTTTCTCCAGAAGAACTGAGTGCTTAATGTTTGAGTTTTTATTTCTAGTTCCCTATGGTGCACATATGTTGTCTGTCTATTCACTTGTGTGTGCAACATGTAGAAGTCAGAGGTTGATGATGAGTGTCCTCTATTGCTTTTAGCTTGTTGTCTGACACAGGTCTCTCAGCAAACCTTGAGCTCACCGTTTCCACCATGCTGTCTGGCCAGTAAGCTCCAGGATCCCCCTGTCTCCATCCCTTTAGAGCTGGAGTTACAGGCACATCACATCCAGCTGTTGTGTGGGTGTTAGAGATCTGAACTCAGATCCTTACACTTGCATATCAAGTAGCCACCACACTATCTCTCCAGCCTGTGTTTGGATTTTTTTTAAAAAAAAGAAACAAGATGCCCAGACCTGGTGTAACCTGTAGAATATTTTCATGGGGTCTGGACTCTGACCCCGGGAAGGCAAGATGGCGTGGGCTGTTAGTGTGACTTATGGGTTCTGTCGAGTTGATGTGTGTGTGCTGGGGCCTCTCCTATAGCTATGACTTTGAACTTCCCTCTTTCCCCTGGCCTGTCCCACCCCTACATCTTCTTCTTTCATCCTGAAGAGTCTTCTTTACTTGGAAAACAGGTTGTGAGTGGAATCCTGGTCTGGCATAACCCTCGGACTCTTCAGGAGGGGACTGGAGCAGGGCATGGCAGCACACACAAGCAGTGCCTGGGGAGCTCAATGACAGCCTTGGAGGAAGTAGGCTTGCAGCCCATGATCTAGCTGGATGCCCAGAGAGACTCATCTCTGAGCCCTTCTATGTCACCTGATGGTGGGGCTATGGTGACTTCATACATGAGTAGCTGTGAGCAAGGAGGGAGGAGAAAAAGCACACCCAGGGCAGCATCTGATATAGAGCAGCTGTTCCATCCTTCTGCCATGATAGTGGCCATCAGCAGCCATTTGCAGCCCCTGTGCCATGCTCCTATAGCATCACCCAGCTGGTCGCTATGCCCGTAGGACAGCAGGATGTCCTGACTGGCTGTGCCAGGGGCACAAGCCCCGGAGCTGTGGCCTGGGGAAGGTCCTGCATGGAGCCCTCCACAGCAGCCCCAGTATTCTCTCTCCCCCAGCAGCGTCTTCGCCCTGCCTGATCCTTAACAGTTTTGACAGGCCAACCTATTTTTAGAAACCTGTTCCCACTCTTTCTCCCTGTGGGAAAAGGAAAGCAAGTTAAATTTTAGAATTAACCCACCACCCTCCCTCCTCCAGTGTATGCTAGTATATAAACCAGATACCATGGAGGGACTGAATTGGGGCACCAGGCAGGAGGGGGTTGGGGAGGCTGCTGTGGGCTGACCACACTGTTCACCTCTGCTCTGGGCCTCGTCATTTGCGTACTGGTGGGACACAAGTTCAGAGCAGTAAGCAGCTTGCCTGGCTACAGCATGGATTGGAATCTGGCAACCTTTGCACTATTGCAGGTGACTGTGGGGTGGCCCCAGGGGTAGTTGGCTGGTAGTTATTTATCACGAGGAGGAGGAGGACTGGTGCCTTCTCTTAGCCCCTAAGAGCCTTTGGCCTTTCAAAGCTCGCACACCCCAGCCAGTTTGGTCTTGCTCTGAGTAAAAGGCCAAATCAAAACTTCTCACCCACTCTGCTCTCTGGAACCAGCCTCCAGCTCTTTGTGATGAAATCAAAGCCCAGAGGTCCTGTGGTGGCTGGCGCAGGGTGGTGTCCCCTGGTCCCTGGGCAGAAACTGTCTGTGATTGCATTAACATGTAGGACCTAGCTCAGTCACAGGGAGCCTCCTAAGGAACGTATTCAACTTGAAAATAAAAATTAAAGCCAAGGTTTGTCATTAATTTTAATAGCAATGAACCTGATTGCAACTTGTAAAAAGGTAAATAATATCTGTGTTGTTAGTTTGATCTATTTACATTGAAGCTTGAATGGGGACCTCTTCCATTCTGAGGTTTGAGGTGCCTCTTCCAGGTCAAGGCAGCAGGGGGAGGGGGAAGAAGGGCAGGCCTGGATCCTGGCTTCTCCAGATTTGCCTTGCAAGACTTCCAGGAAGTAAGCATAGTAGCCCCCACAGTGCCCAGGCCTGCAGCAAGGCTACAGTGGAGCAAGGCTGTCCCCAGCTCTTTCCTGCCCTCCTCTGACACTCCTTTCCCAACTCAGACCACACTAATGACACACAGAAGCTCCATTACCTCTCAACAAGATGCTTTCTCCTCAAACTCAAGCCAGGGAGTGAGTGGCCTAGGTCTTGGCCATACCAGCTGGGCATGCTCACAGGCACCAGTCAGCTTGGTGCTCTTTCATAGGACAAACCCAGCCTTTCTGAGCATGTAATCTTGTCAGAGCTGATTTTGTATCTGCCATTTTCTAGGGCTTTGTGATGGTATATGTCAAGGTGTCTTAAGCTGTTTCCACCTATGCGGTATTTTACCTGATAAACTATTATAGGATCCTGGAATAGATATACAGACACACAGATACACACACACACGCACACGCACGCATGCACGCTTGTTCAGACAACGATATTGTTGAGGTCTCATGGTGTAGCTTCCTTGTCTAGGAGAGTACAGTCTCAAGGCAGACTTCTTGGTCCTCTGGTTCTTAGTATTCAGCTATGGTCCCTGAGCCTTAGGTATAGGGGTTGTATGGTAGATATATCAGTGGGGGCCATGATCAGTTGTTATTCTCTTCATTGTTACCAGCTGTGGCTTTCTATAATGATCTCAGTCTGCTGCAAAGAGAAGCTTGTTTGCTGAGAGATGGGAGTGACATTATCTGTGGGTATAAAGATACATATCTAGAGTGCAGTTAGAAATTACATTAGTTTAGGAACGTGATGGTAGTAGATTCTCCTGTAGGATTCGTGGCTTCAGTAGCTCCAGATAGTTGGCTAGGTTTATAGTACTCGGAATGACTGAGTAGGCCTAACCTCTAATTAGACAGCTATTGGTAATGGAAAAGGGATTTCTGCCACTGTTGCACCCTTAGGGATATCTTGTCATGCTGGTCATGGGTGTCGGAGCTAAGTAGGACTGTTGGTTGCTTCCCTCTCTTGGCAGTCTGCATAGTAACTTCTAGTGCTAGGAAAGCTAGGTCTCCTGGTAGAGGCTTTCAGATCAGATCCAGCTCAATTAACCTGAACACTGTGTCTGAAGTGCATGATGGCTTTTGGCAATAGGGACTTACAGTCAACTTCTGGGAGGCAGACAAGGACAACAGCAATAGTCTATATTGCTTAGAGAGACTCTTAGACTTTCCTGACTAACAGATTAAAAGGAGACCTCTCATGCCTGCTACTGAGGTTTTGGTTAAGATAGTCTATGGCTTTGATGAAAGCCTTATTACCCTAAGTACCTAAGTGGTGTAACTTAACCTCTCTCTCTCTCTCTCTCTCTCATAGCCGCCCACTCTATATATATATATATATATATATATAGAGTGCATGTGACTTTATGTGTATATATACACATATATGTACCTTTATACATATATATACACATATATATGTATAAATTTTTTGTAAATGTAAGATTCCTTATGGTTTTTCAAACATCCTTAGTGTTAGCTTTCTCTCCTCTGCAATTAAAGGTCCCCTCCCCTCATTCATCCCATCTGTATCCTGCTGTTATTCCTCTTTCTACAGCTCCCAAAGGCCATGGTCCCATTTTACTTTCTTGGTTTCTGCAGTTACTTGAGCTTGTATACTCACATCTAAAGACTTGGCATGAGGAAACAGGGAGAAAGGTAACATGGCATTTGTATTGCTGAGTCTGGGTTCCCTTACTCAGGATAATATTTTCTAGTTCTATCCATTTACCTGTAAATTTAATGATTTCTTTACAGTTGAATAGTATTATATATTTGTACCACATTTTCATTATCCATTCATCAGTTGAAAGGCATTCAGGTTCTTTCCGTTCCCTATTTATTATGAATTGAGTGTCAGTCAACAGGGCTGAGCAAGTGTCTGTGGAGTAGGACGTCAAGTCCTTTGGCCATATGCCAAGGAGTGGGATAGCTGGGTCATACTGAAGATTTAGTTTTAGCCTTTTGAGTGTTCTCCACACTAATCTCCAGAGTGGCTGGACCAGTTTGCAATGCCACCAACAGCAGATGCAGGATTCCTTTCTTCTGAGCTTCCTACTCCCAGTATTTGTTATCAGGGTTTTGCTGATCCTTGCCATTCTGGCTAGAATAGGATGAAATCTCCAAGCTCTTTTCAATTGAATTTCTCCAATTCATAAGGATGTTGAACACTTTTTGAAATATTTTTTTCGCATTTTTTAGTTATTCGTTTGAGAACTCTCTGTTCAGATATATAGCTCATTTTTTTGAATGGGTGTTTTTAGTTTTTTGAGTTCTTTACCTATTCTGGATATTAATCCTGTGTCAGATGCATAGATGGCAAAGTTTCTCTCCTATCCTATAGGTTTCTTCTTCCAGCTTGTTTCCTTATCTATGCAGAAGCTAAATAGTTTCATGAAGTCCCACTTGTCAGTTGTTGGCCTTAATCCCTAGAGAAACAGTCTTATCAGAAAGTCCGTTTCCTCAACTATAGCTTGTAGCACATTGCCTATGTTTTCTTCTATCAGTTGAATCCTTTTAGGTTTTGCACTGAGGCCTTTGACCATTCAAAGTTCATTTTGTTAGATATGGATCTAATCTCATTCTTCTGCATGTCAACACACCATAGTTGTGTGTGTATGTACACACACACACACACACACACACACACACACACACACACATGCACCACTTGTTGAAGATGCTTTCTTTTCACTGTTGTGATTTTGACATCTTTGTCAAATAGCAGGTGGCTGTAGGTACAAGTACTCATGTTTGGGTCTTCTGTTTTGTTCCATTGGCCTATGTACCTGTTTTTGTGACTGTACCATACTGTTTTTATTGCTGTGGCTCTGTAATATATCCTAAACATCTCACATGATAATCCTTTCCAACTGTTCTTTTTGCTCAGGGTTGCTTTGACTATCCAGTATATTTTGTGGTTCCTTAAGAATTTTAGACTTTTTTTCTATTTTTGTGAAGAATATTGTGGATGTTTGGTTGAGGTCACATCTTTTTGTGGAAGGCTTACTTTTATAGTATTAACTGTGCCAATCCATGAACATGGGATGTCTTTGTGTTCTCTATTGTCGTTCTCAATCTCTCTCATCAGTGATTTGAAGTTTTCACTGTTGGCATCTCTTACCTCCTTGGTAATGGTTGTTTCTGAGATCTTTTACTGTCTATTGTGAACAGAAGCATGTCCACGAGCTATCTCCTTCTCAGCATGCTTGTTGTGTATAGAGAAGCTTCTGACTTTGGTAAACCTTTTAAGACTTTTTTTAAAGTAAGGTTTTATGAGCTGATTTTGTACCTTGCCACTTTGTTGAAATTGCTATTTCTAGATTTTTTTTTCAGGTGGAATTTGTGGGATCTCATGGATTTCATTTAAACTGCAAATAGGATAAGATTGACTTTTTCCTATTTGTTTCCCCTTCATTTTTTCTCTTCCCCCCTCTTCCCTTCTCCCTCTTGCTCTGGCCCCACTCGCTCCATCTCCTCCTTCAGGCCCCTGTTCGCTCTGGCCCGTAGGTTTTTTATTTGTTTCTCATTACGGATGGTTGTGACCCACCATGTGGTTGCTGGGATTTGAACTCATGATCTCCAGAAGAGCAGTCAGTACTCTTAACTGCTGAGCCATCTCACCAGTCCCATTTTTTTCTTCTTGTTTGAACATTTTGTTAGAAGCAAGTGAGGACAGCGAGCAGCCTTGGTGTGTTCCAGATTTCAACGGGATTGCTCCCTCATTTAGGATCATGTTGTCTATGCCCTGTCACATGGTATGTTTGTATTTAGCTTCTTGAGGGTTTTCCACACTGATTTCCTTTATTCTGCTTATTTGTGTATGCACCTTGTGTGTTCCCTACAGTCCCGTTCTCTCTAGGGCTTGTATCTTGAAGGCACGTTAGATTTTGTCAAAGCATTTCTTCCCATCTGCTGAGATGCTCGTGTGATTTTTGTCTTTATTTATTTACTTCCTTACATTTATTGATGTGTGTTGACCCATCCAAGCATCTTTGGCATAAAACTAACTTGATCATGGCAAATTCACATCACTAGTATTTAATTGAGGATTTTTGTGCCTATGTTCATCAAGGACTTTGGCCTGTGGTTTTCTTTTTTCTGAAAATCAACTCAGCTGCTCAGATAACAATTTTTAAAATAAAATATTCTAATACAGTACAATCCAAGATATACTAACTTGATATATGCTGATAAATGCTCAGAAGAAAATAATCAATATCTATTTTTCCTATAATTGTCATTATGTTTCTATGAGAGCAGAAAACCTTGTGCAAATGGTGAAATCTCCACAGTTCATAGCAGCCTATGAGCTACGCTGAGTCGGGGTGTTTCAGGAACCATTTGTGCTTTGTATGGTGTGGCAACATGCCCAGCATGCAGTCAACATGTCTGTGTGCTCCGAAGGGAGGCTGCAGTGAGCTCCTAAGACATAACCCAACCCAGCATAGCCAGAAATGCCTCAGACTCACCATGTATTTGATTTCATTTTTTTTTTTTT
>JADRCD010169636.1:0-31546 GCA_019843815.1 Montemys delectorum | reverse complement strand
TGTGTGTGTGTGTGTGTGTGTGTGTGTGTGTGTGTGTGTGTGTGTCCTGATGTCTTTACTGGAGTTCCACTTTACACACTCATTAGAAGGAAATGAAAACTATAGAGCCCTGATACATGTACCTCCTTTTCCCTCAATCTAGGACCTTTAATCTAGGAGCTAGCAAAGTTTTGGGCAGAAGAACATTAGACTCAGAAGGCCATGACCTTTTTGACCTTGGCTTTTAGCTTCATGCTCACAAGTGCTATTCACTGACTGTCTGTTCTTCTGAATTTCCCTTTCTTCTGCTCTTTGCTGTATGCTCTGACTTAACTCTTCTGTAGGCCTTTACACTACTAAGTGCTAGCATTTTCCCCAACTTTCTTCTCTGAAATCCAGGTTTGCCTTTTCAGAATCACTTTACCTTGCCCATCAGCCACACATACTCTATCCTTGGGTGATGCTTTTTATCCTAGTTACTCAATGCACATCATCTCAATCATTCGCACTGAAATTCTGAACTGACCCTGTTGGTCCAGAGAGCAGAGAGCAGTCTTAAGCAGATGAGTAAAACTGAGTCAAGGAATACAGTCATATCTCATGTCCAAGAGCAGATATCTCATTTTCTACTCTCAGATTCTAACAGAGATCAGAGCTTTTAGACCATGGTCATTGAAATCATCGAGGGCCCAGATTTTCTTATACAAAGAAAAATTCTTAGAGGCTGTCTAGAACAGCGAACTGGATAAATCTTCTTCCTTTACGTGAAAAGAAATTATGCAAAATATTCCACCACATGTATATGGTATATGTAACTCTAGCCATGAGAACTCAGTGTTTTAAAATTATCTAAACATTTCTTTAGGTGCTTCTCAGCCATTCGGTACTAGTCAGTTGAGAACTCTTTGTTTAGCTTTCTACCCCATTTTTTAATAGGGTTATTTGGTTCTCTGGAGTCTAACTTCTTGAGTTCTTTGTATATATTGGATATTAGCCCTCTATCAGATAGAGGATTGGTAAAGATCTTTTCCCAATTTGTTAGTTGCCATTTTGTCTTATTGATAGTGTCTTTTGCCTTACAGAAGCTTTGTAATTTTATGAGGTCCCATTTGTCAACTCTTGATCTTAGAGCATAACCTAGTGGTGTTCTGTTCAGGAAATTTTCCCTTGTGCCCATGTGCTCAAGGCTCTTCCTGAGTTTCTTTTCTATTAGTTTCAGTATATCTGGTTTTATGTGGAGGTCCTTGATCCACTTGGACTTGAGCTTTGTACAAAGAGATAGGAATAGATCAATTTGCATTCTTCTACATGCTAACCACCAGTTGAGCCAGCAAAGCACCTAAAGAAATGCTCAACATCCTTAGTCATCAAGGAAATGCAAATCAAAACAACCCTGAGATTCCACCTCACACCAGTCAGAATGACTAGGATAAAAAACTCAGGTAACAGCAGATGCAGGAGAGGTTATGGAGAAAGAGGAACACTCCTTCATTGCTGGTGGGATTGCAAGCTGGTACAACCACTCTGGAAATCAAATTGGCAGTTCCTCAGGAAATTGGACATAGTACTACCAGAGGACCCAGCTATACCACTCCTGGGCATATACCCAGAAGATGCTCCAACATAAAATAAGGACACATGCTCCACTATGTTGATAGCTTTATTTATAATAGCCAGAAACTAGAAACAACGCAGATGTCCCTCAGCAGAGGAATGGATACAGAAACTGTAGTACATCTACACAATGGAGTACTACTCAGCTATTAAAAACAATGAATTTATGAAATTCTTAGGGAAATGGATGGATCTGGAGAATATCATCCTGAGTGAGGTAACCCAAACACAAAAGAACACACATGGTATGCACTCACTGATAAGTGGATATTAGTCTAGAAGATCAGAATACACAAAGTACAATCCACAAACCACAAAAAACTCAGGAAGAAGGAAGACCGAAGTGTGGATACTTCGTTCCTTCTTAAAAGGGGAACAAAATACCCATGGAAGGAGTTTCAGAGACAAACTATTGAGCAAAAACTAAAGGAAGGACAATCCAGAGACTGCTCCACCTAGGAATCCTTACCATATTCAGTCATCAAATCCAGACACTATTGTGGATGCCAGCAAGTGCTGGCTGACAGGAGCCTGATATAGCTGTCTCCTGAGAAGCTCTGACAGTACCTGACTAATACAGAAGTAGAGGCTCACAGTCATGCATTGGGCTGAGTACAGGGTCCCCAATGAAGGAGCTAGAGAAAGGACCCAAGGAGCTGAAGGGTTTGCAGCCCCTTAGGAAGAACAACAATATGAACTAACTAGTACCCTCAGAGCTCCCAGGAACTAAACGACCAACCAAAGAGTACATATGGTAGGACTCATGGCTCCAGCAGCATATGTAGCATATGTAGCAGAGAATGGCCTAGTTGGTCATCAATGGGAGGAGAGGCCCTTGGCCCTGTGAAGATTCTATGCCCCAGTGTAGAGAAATGCCAGGGCCAGGAAGCAGGAGAGGGTGAGTTGGTGACCAGGGGGAAGGGGGAGGGAACAGGTTTTTTTTTTGTTTTTGTTTTTGTTTTTTCATTTCATTTTTTTATTCTTGTCAGAGGGGAAACTGGGAAAAAAGATATCATATGACATGTAAATAAAGAAAATATCTAATTAAAAATAAATAAATAAAAAGTAAAATTATCTAAACAAACTTATTCAGCCTTCTTGGACATTGTTGGCCATTCCTTGGGGATTCACAGCCCACTACAACAGCTCTTATGAGCTCTGTCCCTCTACTTGTGCAATGAAGAAAACCTAAATTCTCTGCACCTCAGGGATGCTTTAGGGTGAGTCAATGAAGGGCAAAGGCAAAATATATTGCAAACAAATGTGCATTTTAGAAAACAGTAATTAGAGGAAAAATAGCTGTGGGACTCTGTAATGTACTAGCACTGTCCTCCACGGGAACTCACTAAACCTTCACATGAATGGCCCTTGTTAAACTCAATGGGTCACAAAATAATGAAAGATGTGGATGTTTTTAAAAGGACTTGTAGGGAAGAAAGGAGATTGGCAGGAGTGGAACCCAGTAAAAAAAAAAAAAAGAAGGGAGTAAGAACAATCAGAATGCAAAATATATACATATGAAGGTGTCAAATATAAATAATTTAGACTGAAATTGAATATTAAAAAAGAAAGAACTGAGAACCTGGAAGATCCTAAAAAAATATCAAATGAATTGAGAAAACAAAGCAAGTTCAGATGCATGTCCACTCCACGTTCCCACTTTTACAGACAAAATATTATGTAGCTCAGACACATGAGGAGCCTTTTAAGTCACAGCTAGGTAAACATGAGGCTAGGGAAAAAATCCAAGTCCTCGAGGTGTGGGTTACAGTTTGTAAGTCACTCATTCCTGGAATTGCCCAATGTCCTCTGGGATCCCAAAGCTCTCTCCAGCTTTCTCCCACCTCTTCATGGGACACAGTAAGACCCAAGCCTAAGCCAAGCAACCAAAGCCAAGCATCTCTAGTTTGTGTTGATCACTTTAGCCTACTATCTCTCAGTGATGCATGTTATGAAGGGTAGGGCTACTTCTAACTCCATACCTGATCAGGGGCTGCTGCAGAGCCACCAACGCAGCATGTATGGCCACTGAGATCACTGACAGGTGGAAGTAGTCGAACATTACAGGGACCTGGTGGTGCAGACCCCTCCTGGGGTGGAAGTGCAGGCCAAGCGTGCGACTGCTGATCATCGGTGTCCCAGTCACATCTCTCAGTCTGAAAGGCAAGTAAACGAGTTCATATGAGCATGGTTGGTTAGCCCTGTTGTCATTCAAGCAACTTCATTTTTCAGCCTCAATGTCTTACTCAGTCCTGAAATAATTTCTGTCTGGTTGAAGGAATTTGTCCCTTGATTGGCAAATGTAGGATGAAGAAGATCACATAGCAGCTCTGGGCTTCAGCTTCTTTGTCAGCACCAATAAACCTGACGTAGTGTCAGCACCATGTCAGGAATGGTGAAGATGACCAGATCTTTCCAAGGCTTCTCTCAAGAGCACAGTTCTCTTGGACCCTTGTCCCATCTTTTCCTTCTCATAAGCAGGGCATTGTTCTTAAAACTCTGCATGGATTTTGTTAGGTTGTACTTTCTGTTAGACTTCTAGCCCAAAGGGCAGGAGCTATGATTAACTCATCTTTACAACTCTAGTATTTCACTGGTACAGGGTACAATGGAGAAGGTGAGCAAGTCTATGCTTGTGGAAATGACTACTGACTGACTGAATGGTCAAAGACTAAATGGTTCCCAGAACACACTGCTGCCAGAGCTTGATTGAGGAATACCACTTTGAGCATCTTCCAGGAGTGTAACTTAGAGAATGTCTCTTCTTCCTCCAGAGATGTTGGGCAAATAGAGAACAAAGAGGGGGAGATAGCTGGCACAGGTTTTCACTGCCAGCCAAAAGACTGCCCTTTGTGATCCTTGCTGCTTATGTGCAAAGGAGCACCAGCTAATGAATCCTGAGTGCTAAATGTAACTACATGCAACCCACACTTTTTGTTTGGACTCGAAAGAAACCTGATAAAGAGAGGGAGAGAATCCAGCCATGAGTGTCAGCAACTGTTGGCTTCAGTCTCACATCTATGTGGTTGACAATGATCTGAGTCTTGACTAAAGATTGGACATTCTGCTTTGACACTCATATTATGTGGTTGTTAATCACATTCTACCCATAAAATAATATATGAAACTAATGTAAATTATTTAACTTGTTCACAGTCATAAGGAAAACTACCATGCCAGACCAGAACTTTCTGATTCTCTTCTGTGCTGAGTTACTGCACAGTATTGCTTTAATCCCATTTAGAGATCAGCTCCTGGCAGTGAGAACAAGAAGTTAAGCATAACAGAAGCCTCCTTCATAAGGAAGAACTAAAGTGAAAAGTAACTATTGTTCTGTGCCATGCAATGTACAGCACCCATTCATGGAGAAGAGGTACACTTCCTAGGGAACCTCAGTGTAGAGAAGATGTAAGTGCACTTTGATAGAGGAGACAGGAGAATGTCTGAAGTTCTTATAAAAGACCTAAACAAACACAATAATTAAATAACAGAAAAAGTTAATATCTCACAGATAGAACAGCTCTCCCAACAGAATTATTCTGCACACTTGCAATGAATAAAGTTAATGTCAATGGAGAGAACAACACCATCCCTTTAAGAATTAATTAATTTCCTATCTGCTGAGCTGTGCAAGGCCTGTAAGGGTTATGTGGGGATGAATGTCCTGGCCCTGTATAAGCAGGTACTGATAAACCATGGCCCTGAACAAGCAGGTACTGAAGGACCCTTCTAAATCAGAAAAGGCAGATAGGATGATGGTCCAGAGCATGTTCCTCCACTATAATAATTCTGACTTTGGGAACTGAATAGTGCTTTGGTAGAAAACAGAGCTGTCCTGTGTGTGATACTATTTATCAGCATCTCTGGTTTTTTCCCATTAAATGTTAGCACCACTGTGTGTGCGTTTGTTTTGAGTATGTGTGTATGTGTGTTTTGAGAACATCTACATGAAGACGGCCTGATTTAAAAAAAAAAAAGCCTTAAATAAGAAAAGAGCTTAAAGGTTTTCATGTTACATGTTTCAATACACTGGAGAAATGTTGTTTATTTAATCCCTGAAAGAATTCAGGAAGGTTAAGAAGCAAATAAAATAATGCAGCCCACAGTAAAGGGTAGAGGTCAGCCCAGGTTAGACTGTAGAAGTCACAGAGCAAACTTGAATGATACAGTTATAAAAAGGAGGAGAACTGCCCTATGCTTATTTTCTCAGCAAGTTTTACATAAATAGATTTTCAGTTCTCAGAGAGCTGAAGAACAATAGCAGATGTTCAGTATGAACACACTGTAACGCAGCAAAAATGATTTGAAAGGGATTTTGATTGTCTAGCCTCGCAGAGACATTGCTCTAAATCGCTCCCCCCAAATCAGTACCACGTAGGAAAAAGTGCTTCTAGTAGAAGATACCCGTTAATAAGGCAAGAAGTTGGCAGTTTTCAGTGTGCAGAACCTGAGCGACATGGCTCCAAATGAGTGAGTATTTTCCAGGCTCTGGCAGACAAATTAATGGCTAATCTTGGCTGTCAATTTGACAGCATCAAGAGTCAGCTAATACCCAAGCTATTGGGCACATCTGTGAGGGCTTTTCTTGATCAGTTTACTTGAAGCAGGAAGACTGGGACAACTGAGAGACATTACAGATTACTAAAAACTGGATGTTGTAGAGAAACTATGAGGATTCTTTGAGGAAGCCTCATGTGTGAGATAGTGGTGGAAGAAGAAAGATAGTCCAAGTATGTCCATGACACTCACTGCTGCTCACTATCCGTAAAGTGCAGGTCCACCTTGAGCTGAAACTCGACCTCACTCAGTGCATCTTCTACCTGAAAGAGAAAGACCAGACCAAGACAGTTCAGCAGTCAACTAGCAGTCTGACTGAGACGTTTAGCTGACTGTTTCCTTAAACAGAAAAACAGAATCTCAGTATAAAATGCTATGGATGTGTAATGAAAATCTTTTTGCATATCCCGTGGAGTTCTGGATAAGCAGAGTACTTAGGAATATTAGATGGAAAATGGAAAGAATAGATTCATACAGCCATCTTGGTAAAAGTATATTTTCAGTAATCATTAAACAAGCATCATTGTAATATTTAATCTCAATTGTCAGGTTAAAATATAGAATCACCTAAGAGGTAAGCCTCTATGAGGATTTATTTAACCTTTAGCATGTCAAAGATCATCTGGTTAGGTTAATTGATATGGAAAGACCCATCATGAGTATGAGACGGTACTTTCCCTGGACAAGCATCCTGAACTATATAACATGGAGCAGCAGGCTGAACACTTGCATGTAATGACTGCTCCCCGATTTCTGTTTGTGGATACAATGTAACCAGCTGCTTCAAGTTCCTGTGACCCTGACTTCCCTGCTATGCTTGAATCAGGAGCTAGGAGAAATCCTTTCTCCCTTAAGTTGTTTTCATCAGCTTGTTTTTATCACAGAAACTGGAAAATGAATCAACACAGTCATTCTTGCAAGCACTTTAAGGTTCATTTTCAAATGGGTTTGACATGGATTCCAGGCATGAGTAAAAGACTGAATAGCCTCGGCTATGGGAAGAAGGATGGAGCAAGCTGTCAGCGAAACAAAACTTGTACAGTAAGGCATGACATTACCACATACATTCAAATGTCCCCATGTGACTAATAGGACCGTCCACATGTTGCAGGGAGGAAGCTGGCATCCAGTCTGCTTAAGTAATTTCCAAAGTGGCTCAAGCTCCTACAACTTTATGAACTTACTTCCTCAATGTTTATGCTTTATCCATGAGTTTATTTTTACATTAAGGAACGAAAAGGAAAAGGAGGGAAAAAAGATAGTTGTTCCCATATGTGCCCCCAAATGGTGTTCTCAGGTCTTCTCTTCTCACATTTATAGCGGAACTGTATGCTATAGACCAACCAGTCTACATGGTTATTTTGTCCTTTTTTTTTTTTTTTTTCCAGAGCCAAGGACAGAACCCAGGGCCTTATGCTTGCTAGGCAAGCACTCTATCACTAAGCTAAATCCCCAACCCCTAGACCAGTCTTCATGATCTGTACTCTGTGAATTGACTCAATGTCAGCACTGCCCCCATGCCATAGGGCTTAGATTTCTGTCTTCCTCCTGGCTGGCTGAAGCCTTCCTCTGCAACTCACAGTAAGCGACTTCCTTTCTGTCTTCGCATTCAGCACTTCTGATTACAATAGCTTGTTTTGAGCTCATAAATTGGAAGCCCGAGAGCTAAATCCGTGAACCAAGCATGTTTTGTTTAGTCCCCAAGGTATTTTTAAAAAATGTTTTGAACAAGTTGCAAATGTTGAAAATTCAGGTAATTTCGCATTCACATTCATATTGTGGGTTTATAGCTACTGGGGGAAAAATCTCTTGGATCTGGCAAGGCAGGGCTGACATTTGTTAGCTCTGTTTGGATCAGGCAAATCCTTCAAATACCATTGGTTTACCCACTCACTAGAGGTGCTTCTCTTCTTGAGGCAAAACACCCTGGCTATTTTCTTGCCATATGTCTTCCCAAATCTCCTCATCATTAAGGAACATTAGTTCCTATTCATTGTGGACTCCAACTTCCAGGAATAGTATCTTGATGCAGAGGCTGTGTTGATGTATCTTTGAGGAATAAAACTGTTCTCCTACACTCACACATTTTGATTTTTCTTTTTTAAAAAGAATACCCTCATCCAACAGGGATGGACGTCGCTCATCCACAGGCTTCTTTGTAAATGACTTCTTGGATAAGCATAATTCAAGCAAAGACATACAGGTAGAATTTATCTTTAGGCCTTTGTGGTTTAAAAAAATTGTTAAAAAATTATTTAAAAGTTAGCATTTTACTGAATCCAAGGGCTATAAATAACTTCTTCTGTTTATTTTCCATAACCACAAATCCTGCTTCATACACAACCAAAGGGACTCAGGCTCTCACCATTAGTTTCCTGGATAGAAGATGGGAGATATAAATCCCCCGATCACCTTCTGAGCAAGCACTGAGTATTGAAAACTTCCTGTGAATACTGGATTTTACAGGCTGCAATTCTGTAGGACCTGAGACTAGATCAAGCCTGATTATGACTTTCACTGGTTTCTTGATAAACCTTACTTGCAAGATACCTACATATATATGCTTATAGAAGCCTACATATTTTGATTGAAAGATCCATATATATGTATGTTTAACACAGTGACTCTCCCCTTACCCCTGAGATCCATAGTAGCCTGAAGGCCGAGGGGGCATCTTCTAAAGTCAGAATGCATGAGTACAAATCCTGAATCTACTATTTATTGAATCTCTGTTGGTTTTTTCCCTCATAAAATGAGAGTAAAATAATTCCATTCACTCTATAGTACTATAGTCAGTGAACTAAATAAGAAAGCATATAAAAAGGGATGACTAGTGTCAAATAATGCAATTTGTTATGGTTGTTGCTATTTCTACTTTACTCCTGAGCTTGAAATCCAGAGGATCAGGTCTCCCAACACAGCTACATGGAGGCCCAGCATGTTGTTTGGAAACTCCTTGTTTAAAGCATGGTATTAACACATCTCTAGCGATGTAAAGGAGACAAGTCACAGCTCTAAGTCTCTGCATCCTTATCCATCAAATGTAGCAGAGAAAGTCCCTCATCACACTACAATGATTCAATGAGAAATTACACTCAGCAAAAATCCCAACAGAATTCATCTAACAAATGCAAGCTTCTCCTGGTCTCCTGATTGGTGGACAGCCATTACAACTAGACCCTGTTCCTATAACTGTCCAAAAGGAGCTTTAATTTCTTCAACTACCTTGGACTATCACTGGTATCTTCAGTAGTGTGACACACCCTGATAGTCTATTTCTACTGACTGTCTTTTACACATGGAGTCCTCCATCTTCCACATATAACTGAACTCAGCTCTCTGTGCTACCTTCGGCTGTCATGTGGACCAACTTTTGACATCTCCTGTTTCTTATCAGCTGTTGCTCTCTTTGCCTTGAGGCTCATCAATGACCACATATCCAACAGTAGCAACTGTCTTCATGCCCTAGGTCTCATTCACAATACTTGTACCTTGCTCAATCTCATCTCTTTTCCTTTGGATTAAATCTCCAAGATTGTTACCTCTAGAACAAGGTAAACAGGCTGCATTCAGCAAGATGACTATGGTTCCCCACAATGTATCCCGAGCTTTCTTTCTGCTGTTCCCGCCTGTGCCTTTACTGTGCCTCTTGATAAAAGTTTCCCAACCCAATCCCTGTCACCCTAAATTTACCATTGACTCATCTATCATTTTCCAGTATACTACTGTCTCAGGTCCTAAAGCTTCTAAATGTTTCCTGTGGGAAGACCGCCAAACCCTACTTGTTCTAAATTTACCACATACCCTCCTAGTCTCTGAAGCACTCACTAGATCTATGATGGGCTTAGGAACCAACATTTTGCATAAGCATTACCTAGTTTCTGTCCTACAAGTGTAGAAAGAAATCTCCCTCTAGAGATTCCCTATACCTATAAAACAGTGTTTCTCAAGTTTCCTGATGCTGTGAGCCTTTAAATACAGTTCCTCATATTGTGGTGGCCTCCAACCATAAAATTATTTGTTATTACTTTATAATTGTAATTTTGCTGCTGCTATGAATCATACTGTAATTATCTGTGTTTTCTGATGGTTTTAGACCACCCTTGTGAATGGGTCATTTGACCTCCAAAGGGGTCACAACCCACAGGTTAAGAATTCTGCTATATAATATAAATTTGTTCACTATCCCTTTTTGTTATAATCTTCCCCTGTCCTTCATGGGACTAAGCATCTTCTTGTTTAATCTTCTTTGCCTTAGCTGCTGAGAACAAAATTCTCCACATGTGAACTACCATTAGACAATGTCCAGGAGATTCTCATGTATATTTTTCTGGTAGGTTTACGCTGACAGTGGCTTCCCTTCTGTTTCTGTGTCTGTTCTTTTCTCTGGCTCGTTTTACCAATCCTATGTCTTATAATTTTATATATTTTCCAAGTTTCCCTAAATCTTCTATATTATTACAATGTATATGAATAAAATATCCAAGGGCTTCCACAGTTACTGTGAAATATCCCATCAAATTTTAGTTCATTCTCCTCATATTCCATACTGATTCTCATCCAATTACCTTACTAGAGAGACTGGATCTTATCTTCCACAATGTGCTTGTTGGATAGACAGCCATTATTCAAATGAGTATTGTCCAGTATCTTGCTACATGTATCTGCTAGCACATTTTTCTGGCCACTAGCTATAAGCAGCAGTTTGGTATCCATACATCAATAGATATGCATTTGAAAAGAACTAGTATGTTCATATCTTTATCATAAATGCAGTATTTCTAACATGTCCTGTTCACTTGAGTGATGACTGCTCCAGATAGAGTGATTAGCTAAAATATTTCTTGATATCATATGAATTATCCTTAAGAAAATAATAAATATTAGTTTATGGATAAAAGTAAGTTGACACACAGAAGAAAAGAATATATCCTGAGAAACATACTCTCTATTCAGTGTCAGTGTGTTCTGACTCACAAAGTTGAAGCTGAGGGGCTCTAAAGTGTTAAGGATGAGGGCAGACTATGATGCAATTGAGATGAAATGATGCTTAAATAGCATATGTGTTAATCCATAGGTAAAAAGCAGTAACAAAGAACCAGGCATATGCTCCTTTTTACTATTTTCTCTCCAGTGTATAGTAGTCATTGTGAGTGCTCAGAAAACCTTCTCTGAAGAGCTACATGGGTTAATTTGCAGCAGCTTTTGCTTTCAACTGTAAATCAGGACCTACCTCATTACATATATCACAAAAGATGTATACAGGAAGCCAAGGGTTGGAGTACAGGCACAGTTTTCAGGTACTCAGTAGGTGTCTGCTTCATAGCAGGAGTGGGCGTGTTAGCCAAAGTGCTCTTAGTTTACTTAAAGTAGTGGTATTCTTTACAACAAAAATGCTTTCATTACAAACTAATCAGGCAGAATATGGCAACAAAGATTCAAGCTGTTGACCCAGGGAATGAGAACAATAGACTCTAGACACCTTCAAACTATGTTAATTTAATAAAGATAAACATTTTAGTCAAGATCCTATAAAAACAAAAACAAAAACAAGGAGCCAAGCCTTTAAGCTCAGTGCTGCTTCCCCAACCCATCTCTACTGGTTTGTTTCCCTTTCTCTGTCTGATGGACTCTACTACTTACTTCTGAAAAGAAGCTCTCCTGTGAATGATTTCCAACCCTAGCTTGATCATCCCAGAGTTCTTTCTCCATTCATGGGCCCTTGATTTTTCTACCAGCTATGGCCAGTCCTGCTAAGCAAGACATAATGCTTCTACATTTGCTTGCTAACTGAGCTATCAGCCCCTTGAAGACAGGAGCTCTTATAGCCGTCTTCAACTTCTGCTTCTTATCCAATGACCTAACCCAGAGCTTGAAAAGAGCAGGTAATCAAAGACATCTTTGTAGGGATTCCTGAGCAATATGCTTGAGCAGAGGTACATTGGAGCAAGAGAGGAGTGAATTCATGCAACTGACATGTCATGGAATGAGTGAGCATGTAAATGAGAAGAAGAAAACCAAAAACATCAGAAGTAGATGAATATTTGAACCATACATTCTTACCAGTTTTCAGAATCAATCTATAGCCTGTCCTTCACTCACCTGGGATCCAGCAATGAGAAGGAATGGTTTAGTCAAGAAAGAAAATCTCTTGTGGCTGGCAAATCAAGACTTACCCTCTCACCATCTAAGAGCAAATGAACCCGGAAAAGCATGGCATCATTTATAGAAACTTCTTCATTTCTGTATAAGATCTGGAAGACACGACTGTGCACAGCACTCTCATGGACACAGGCTGAATGTTGGCTGCTGCTGCTCTCTGCAAAACAGAAAATGAGTGGGAGGCCATGAATTTGAGAAACTTGCTGAAACCACAGTGCCATCAGGTGTCTTTTGGGTCTTGGGAATACCGTGATTCTAAAGATTAAGAGTGAAAACGAATGAGACCCTATCACTGGAACATCTGTGTTTACAAGAATAAACTGTCTCTCAAAAAAAGCTTAATCAATGCCTTATAAGCCACATGATTCTGGTAAAGTCACTCTTGCTGTGAGCAGTATCTCTGTCTGGAAGTTAGTGCCTTCATGATTTCTCACCTAATCACATGAATCCTTTCACCTGCATCCAAGAAACAAGTATGGTTTATGAAGTAGAGAATGTGCTCTGTCTGCAAAGACTCCCTAGTGCTCACAGAACCTACCCTCTACCCTCCACACAAATGCTGCCATAGCCTGTAAGATCTGAGGGATGTTCTTTGGAGAAATTTAGGCAAATGTTAGATTCTAATTGCACTTCTTATTAAGCACATAAATGAACCACATTATGTTGGAGCTTCAGTGTATTCTGTTTTTTATTTCATAATTCCTAAAAAAAAAATTTTCTCCGGGCAGTGGTGGTACATGCCTTTAATCCCAGCACTTGGGAGGCAGAGGCAGGCAGATTTCTGAGTTCAAGTCTAGCCTGGTCTACAGTGTAAGTTCCAGGACAGCCAAGGCTATACAAAGAAACCCTGTCTCGGAAAAAAAAAAGTCAATGTTAAAAGTCAATGTTATGCTTAATTCAAGTGAACAGCAAAGTTAAGAGACCTTTTGTATCCATGTGCATGAATAGGTACATGCCTATGTTTACCATATAAATTTTAGAGGGGGAAAGCATATAATAGTTTAAAATAAATAATGTTAATATTTATTCAAGGCAATGATTGTTTACTCATACTAGCATTCTATAAAGCTATAAAGCAATCTTAATAGCCCCCAAAACAACCTAAATGTGTTTTTTGTAATCCCCCCCCCAAAAAAAATCTTATAAGTATGCTCGCAAATTAGTGGCTAGTACCTCCCTATTTCCTCATTGGAGTTTGAATGCTCATGTTTCTCCCAAATTCTCTGGGTCAAAAATAAACTTCATGTTATACCAATCAAAGATAGTGGTCCTTGGAAAATGATAAGGTTGTAAGTGGCCTGGCAGAAATGATGATATCCTAAAGAAACAATTGTGATTCTCAATCTGACTATCCAACTATTTTAACAATGAGCCCTAACAAACTGGGAATTTTCTTGGGAATAACATGCTAGAAGAAGGAAAGAGCTCCAGCCAGACTGGAGAATCTGTCTTCCTAAAAGATAGTTCACACAGTTCTTACAATTTGTCAGACCATTTTACAGGGTGAGACTGAAACACAGATAATGATGGATCCATGGTGGGTGGGGCCAGACCTAGAAGGATTGCTTAGATAAGGTGCAAAGGAGCATATTTCTTACCCTCTAGTAAAATGTTGATCTCACTTCAGGACTCCAACATAAGATAGACTGAGGGTCTCTTTGCTTATCATTATTCTCTTTTCTGGTGTGGACACATTAAATACCTCTCTTTATTCTTTCCACTTTTAATTTGGTTCTTTTGATTGGCTTATTAAGAATGGGTGGCCGCACCTGACACAAGGCAGTTATTGTGACCCTTACCCTCTAAGTTCTATAACAAGGTCACAAAAGGTATGTTCTTGTAAATGAGAGACATTTACTTCTAAGAAGAGGCCAAAGAATTAACCACTCATTTCTTCTACAGTGTGACAGAGCAGAGAAGTTTTCAGTCTGTCAGTTCAGAGTCCTGAGAATCCAGCCATTCAGGTATCCTGGTTTCAGACAACCATTCTCCAGAGTTGTAAGAAATACATACCTGTCACTTGTTTAGATGCCTACTTTACGTTATTTTGTTGCAGCTGCCTTTACCAAAAGATCCACCATAGAAAGGCACCATGTAGGATTGTCCTTGTATCTGTCTACTAAACATATAATGAAGCTCCAGGTGAATGACGAAATTTATTATATTACTGGTAAAGTGTTAGTACTCTACAAAGTAAAATGAGGAGAAATGAAATAGCATTGTGTGAGACTGAATGTGAAGTTACCCATAGGCTCTGGCTTTTGAACATGTCATCTCAGTTGGTGGCACTGCTAGGGGAGGTTTAGGAAGCCTTGGTGGAGAAAATATCACTGGAGCCAGGCTTTGAAAGTAAAGACCCTCACCTACATTCATTTTTCCACTCTCTCGGTTTTGGAGTTGCAGTTGAGGATGTGAGCTCTCTGATTCCTGCTCCAGCCACCATTCTTGATGCTTGCTGCCACTCTTTCCTCATCATCTAACTATCTGGGACTGTAAGCCAAAGTAAATTTATTCTTCTATGTGTTCTAAATTCCACTGAGACCAAGTTGGATTCAAGTTGATAGCACTTTTAAATAGCATTTCCCCTGTGTATAGATTCATCTGTTTTGATTTCCTGTCCTACCTCTTTCTTCTTTACTTCCCCTATCAGAGCCTGGTTGATCTATAAGTCAAACCAACAACTTGAAAGGTGGATCGATGGAGGAACTACCCTGAAGGTCAGAGCAGAATGAGCCATCTTCTTCCAGGGGGGACAGCTTGGCAAAGAAACATACTCTGTTTCTTTTCTGGGGAGGTGACATCATTTCTTATAACAGCAGCTTTTCCTGTGAAAAACTGGCATATCCACACTGATCAAGTGGGAGTACTGTGGATATAAAGACAACTAAGCAGACCTGGATTCTATGACCTGGAACATCCAGGGGCTGTTGGGTACACAATGATGATACTTTAATGATCCTAAGAATTGGCTTTCTAGATAGTTTCAGTTGAATTCAGTGACATTACACACAACTTTAAGGACAAATGTCCCCTGACTTAGATGAGATTGGAAAACTAGATTACAAAATACCATTTGTCATCACTGAAGATCCCAAAGCTCCACAACACCTTTTTCATTCCAAGGTAGAAATTTAGCAGGCTGCATGGAACTTTGTGTTCTTTTCCATCGTCACTCAACAAGGGATTGTATGTTCATATTGTATGTTTATAAGAGAAGGTACACTGATCACAGGACATCCTCCCTGGTGGTGAACACCATTGAGATTGTACCTATGGAGCCCCATTGGGACTCTCTCTCCTACAGTGATGGCAGTCCATGTGCAGATACCCCAACCTTCTTACTCATCTTGAAATCATGAAGAGAAAACAATTCTCTTCTCAGCAAAGCTACTTTTTAAAAATATTTCACCCTTGATCCTCTGCTCTTTTTATGTATGTTTCCCTATAAGATTGAAGGGATCCATTCACATCATCTATGCATCTTCTTACTCTCATGATCAGGTACACAATACAGAATTGGGAAAAAGTCTGTATCATTCAGAGATGTAATGCATAGTGGCCTGATCTGGTGAAAAAGGTCCCTAATCCCAGTTACTCAGGAGGCAGAAGCAGGATAATTGTATGTCTGCCTGAGCTACGGGTAGTTCAAGATCAGTCTGGGTAACTTGGTTAACTTGGTTAATACCCATCTGAAATCAAAAATTTAAAAAGTTCTAGAGAAGAGTCTGAATTGTAGAAAAGTTACATGGACTGTGTAAAAGATCAAGCCCTGATACCACCAGATAAAAAAGTAAACAGATGCACATGTTAGAGAGTTGTCCTCTATCATCACTTTGGATGTATTTATGAAAACTGAAATTTCCTCACACAAGGCACCTATTCTGAGTAGGCTATGGGGGGATGTACACTCAAGTCTTCCCAAATATTGCTCTCCTTTATTATGTCAGGGATTAGCACCATGTATGAGAAGCATAGGGGCTTTAATTAATAAAAGGACAGGTGGAAAGGAGAACTAGAAAAAGGAGGAGGAAGAAGATGAGGAGGGGAAGAGGAGGAGAAGAAGAAGGAGACAATAACGATAATTGGGGGGGAAAGGTGGTATGTAGGAAAGTGGTTAGGGCAGAGAAATGCCTTGATTCAAATCAAAGGGCAAGAGAACAAAGTTTTATAACTTGGTATTTCTCTTTCCCCGTATTTTGAGTGAGATAAATACTTATATTTATAGACCTCTTGATGCTTAAAATTCAAATGATGGTCTTCCTCTGCTGAGACAGCCTTCACACACATATCATACACACATAATCATGGGGAGGGGCTCTGTGAGCATGGGTGACAAACAAGCTAGAGCTGACATTCATCTAACAGAACTCAATGTCAAAATGATACATACTAATCATTTACTCATGGGCTGAGAGGCCCAACCCATTTCAGGAGGATGGCCTTGGCTCTGCTTGAACATAGAACCTATGTAAACAATTAGGTTGTGTGAAATGATCAAAAAGTCAAAGATACCCACCAGATCCCCAGACTTAAAACCAGTTGAGTGGGCACTATGACTTGCACTAAATAAAATACCCAGACTCCACCTCTGAATTTTCTTGAATTCAACCTACACTCTATGAGAGAGTGCTGCCTACCCCAATTAGAAAACATCACTTTGGGAAATCCCCAACTGAGTGTAAGTCCCTCCAGGATTTCAGAAGAAAGACGACTTAGAATAGGGTCTTATATAGTTAATTCTATACCCACACCTACTACTTTTCTGCATTTTTGGCCTTGAGCAGGTAACTTAACCTGAGCTCAAATAACACAAGAAACTTTCCTTCCTAGTTTCCAGGAAATGGTGAATATGGAATAAAGTTTTTAACTGTAAAATTCTCAAAACTCCAATTTCCAAGTAGGAGGAAGGTAAGCACAATGATGACTGTAGGCTGTTCATTTTCAGCTTGCTTCCAGGAAAGATGGAAAGATGCTATGAAACCAGATGATTGCTTTTTTTCCCCAAACACTTCAAGGATGAGACAAAGCAAAATCACATTGAAAAGTAAATTTAAACTGTGATTCACATGCTGCTGACTGGTGGGATTGGGACACATACTCTGCCACTGTAAATGATACAGCTTCCCGTTTGATTATTAAACTAGGAACAACCTGGGTGGAAAACCAGGAACTCATATGAAGAACAGAGGGTTTTGAGTTTTTTGTTTGTTTTTGTTGTTGGTAGTGGTTTGTTTGTTTGTTTGTTGGGGTTTTCTTTTTTATTTTTGCTTTGTTTTGGTTTTGTGCCTTTATTTTTCTTTCTCTGTGTATGAAATTTGCAGAAACATTAAGAAGGGCAAATATTCCCATCCATAGGATATCCACATACTATGTGGAACAGGGAGGGGCTACTTGTTCCCAGAAGTGCAAGTAAGCAAAGAAAGTAAAGACCAACATGTGAAACTCCCAATACTCCATGGCCCAGGCCCTCCTGGGTAAAAGGCTGGTGTTACTGCACTAGGACCTGTCTCCATGTGTTAGAAAGTTTGTACTGTGTAAAGCCATAGATGGATATATGAAGGTGTTCTGTATCTTTAGTGCTATGATTACATATTACCACAGACTGGGAGGTTTATAGTGCACAGGAATTTGTTGGCTCAGAGTTCATGATACATGGTACATGAAATTGCCCTGTTTTAGTGGTAGCTATCATTTCCTTGAAGTAGCTAGCGTCTTAGCTCTACTCTCTTAAGTCCCATGCTACAACACTATTATGATAACTAAAGTTGTCAGTTTTGGAGATGATAAACATTAAAAGCACAGATATCTAAAGAGCTTAGATATCCCCAGAGACCTAAATGGCTGCTGGGACCAGCAAAGAGCTCACCACTTAAGTCATGAGCCTCCTCAAGAGTTCTAATGATCCTCACTTCTATGATCTGGTTGCCAACTCAATGGATAGCAATGAGGAGGGGATCAGAAACAGTATCTGGAAAGGGGATACTTTAACTCTGTAAACTCAGGGCTTTCTGCATGATGTGGAATGGGGAAAAGGTATTTCAGATAACAAGGAACTTATAACAAGCGCTCATTTGGAATACAGAAGCCATGTGGTTCTACTGGTGCTTGCCATTTGGGAAGCACACTTAATTAGTGACATATCAATAATGGATTGTCATTTTTCTATACTTCCATGGGTATACTTCATAGCATAAGCTTTACTATAATTCAGTGACTATTGAACATTTTTTGTTGTTTTCCATTTAAAATAATCCACTGTAGATGCAATGTTGCATATTTTACATTTATAGGTATGAGTATAAGTTTATGCCTTTCATATATCCTCAGATTAATATATTTTATGACTTTTAATAAACTAGATCCATTCATGCATATACTTTATTTATTACTGACCCAAAAACACCATGTCTAAGCAGAACACTGGGATTCCTTGTAGGGTTCCTTGTGGTGTGTGTCGGTTTCTCACTATTTACGGTCTGTGAATGGGATCTTAGATTCAACTCAGTGGATCTTTTCTCCTTAAAGAATGCCCCATTGTCTATGATGCTGCATTATTTGCAACATTTCACAAAGCATAATTGAAAACTGTTAATAAAGGTGGCACTTTATGAACATCAAATTGAGTTGGAAAATGGTCATTTTTAATAACTATATGTTATAAAACTACTACTACAATATGATTTAAAGAGATGACAATTTTATTTTTTCCCATGAAGTATGGTTTCCTTTCTCTTTCATTTTTTTATCATAGCTTGTTTTAAGGTCCATGGTATAAGCATGTTCTCAGCAAGTTTTTTTTTATTAATTTGTAATTTGATACTTTCATAGATAACACCTCTGGTCACATTCAACACTCTCTTATCCTCTTCCCACTGCTTCATTGCTCTTCTCTCTCCTACCACCAAGTGACTATTCTCACTCATTCTCTTTCATGTCTTTTTTTTGGTTTTTTGTTTTTTTTTTTTGCTTTGTGACAGGATTAAACAGGGTCACTTTTTCTTTTAATTTCTAAACTTTTTATTCACAAATAATGATATACATATATATATATCATTCCATTGATATATACATATATTATACATATATACACATATATATTAATCATTCCATTTGTTTACATCTCAAATGATACCCTACTTCCCAGTTACCCCTCCACAAACCCCCCATCCCACAACTTCCCTCTCTTCCCTCCCCTTTGCCTCTATGAGGGTGCTCCTCCACCCAACCTCTCCCACCCTACCCCTCCAGCATCACCTTATGCTGGGGCATTAAACCTCCACAGGACCAAGTCTCCCCCCCATCAATATCAGACAAAGCCATTCTCTGCTACATATGTCTCTGGAGCCATGAGTCCCTCCCTGCACATTTCTTGCTTGGTAGTTTAGTTCCTGGGAGCACTGGGTGGTCTGGCCAGCTGATGTTGTTTTTCCTATGGAATTGCAATAGTCCTCAGCTCCTCTAGTCCTTTTGCCACTCCCCATCATGGTCACAAGATCACTTCTATAGACTTGGATGTGAAGTATAAGTGTCCATGGCACATGAATGATTCATCACTGAAAACAATGTCTTCAATTAGCTCAGCTTGCTGGGTAGGAGCAGCCACGATTACCTCCCCCCCCCCATTTATGATTATAAGTTCACAGGTTCAAGAACACTGCTAGGAGCTAGCTTTGGATTGGTCATCTACATCTAGATTTTTACATGCTTTGTATGTATCACTTATGTATCTCCTTGATTGTGGTGGTTTGAATAGGAATGGCCTTCATGTGCTTGAATGCTTGCCCCATAGGGAGTGGCACTATTAAGATATATGACCTTGTTGGAGTAGGTGTGGTTGTATAATAGAAAGGCTGTCACTGTGGGGACAGGCTTTGAGATCTCCTCTACTCAAGATACACCCAGTGTGGCTCAGTCTCCCTTTACTTCCTGTGGAACAAGATGTAGAACTCTCAGCTCCTTCTCCAGTACCACATTTGTCTACATCTGCCTTGGTTCCTGCTATCACAAGGATGGACTAAACCTCTAAAACTGTAAACAAGCCCAAATTAAATGTTTTCCTTTTTAAGAGGTGTCATGGTAATGTTGTCTCTTCATAGCAATAAAACCCTAAGTAAGACATTGATTATATGAGCTTTCACTTTATTCATAAGGAAATTCATGAACATGTACTTTATTATGTGTTCAATGTCAAATGCTAGTAGCAGGGCAGATCAATTGTGTTGTCATTGTTATTGTTGTTTCAAGTTCTCCTATTCCTTTACATATTTGATCTTTCACAATTCAGCTACATAACCATATTGGCAAAATGTTACACCTTTTCTCTTGTTGCTGAGAATATAATGGGAAGGGATGTTCTCCAGTACTTTGGATGATGATTCCTAACTGCTTTCTCTTATATTTCACTCCTGGTGATATTTTGTCTCTATGCTTTTTTTTATCAAGATTCTAAAATAGTGTAAGAGTAGGCTCTAGTTATCAGAGCCACACTACACATTCTCAGTCAATAACTCCATCACTTATTAATGAGCACAAGGGAGAAGGAGAACAAATTGACAAAGCCTTCCCAAACCAGTGCCATGATTCTAATGTTGAGAGTTTCTCACTCCTAACTTACTCTGCAAGGAAACTCAAATCACAAAGCAGGTTCTATATTCTGGCACAAATTCATTCTTACAAGAGGGCAACTAAACTCAAGAGTCGAATTAAGACATGGTTTAAACATCTGGCAATAAGCAAGAGCTGTTGCCGCAATTTGCTAGGGAGTGTTCTCCCATCAACACTGAGTGGGTTTAATTACTTAATTATAAGCCACAATGACCTGCCTATTAGATTGAGCCCAGTCAGTCTAGCACTTGATAACACTTTATTGGTCAATAATATGCACTGCTCTGTACTCACAAAGGTAAAAGGCTAGCATGAAGCCTGCAGCACACTCTAGTCCTCCACCAGCCCACCAGCCAGGCTTTCCAGATTCATTCCCACTGCTGAGCAGTTTCAAGTATTTCAATTTGCATTTCAGCAACAGAGTCCAGTGAATAGTCTTATACTTTAAAAAAAAGTGCAAATTTGAGTTGAAAAATGTGGGTTTGCTCTTGGCACTGGAATCTATATAATGTGGAGATGTGTATTAAGCCTCTTGCACTCTGTTTTTCTCAGCCGTGAATTGTGACCAGGCGAGTCCAACAATCTCAGGGTGGGTCTATCAAAGTGCTCGTGTGGGGTGTAACCTATGATGAATAGCCAAAATTGTTGAACAGACATGCCATTTCATGAAATTAGCAAATGGTATGGTTATAAAAATGGTCAACTACAGGATTTTACCAATAGAACTATCATGGGAGAATGGGGGTGGTACAGTAGAGATCTTCAGGATTTTTGTTTGTTTATTTGCTCATTTGTTTCTACTGAAAAGGAGACTGAATGCACTGTGGGCTTTGATCAGAGGGAGCACAGAAAAGCTCTCTAATTACACCTGGAAGAAGGACTCTCGGGACAAATCTTAAATCTCTCATCTTTAGTTCCTTCCCAGGCACAAACAACACTAGGGATATTTTAGTTCTCCACAGCAGTCACTGTCCCCCTCACACACATATACATGCACATACTCTTTGTCATTCTGGAACAGAATTAAGTTCATGTTGTCTCCCTTCTTCCATTCAGGCCCCCTTGGCTTCTTCAACCACCCCTTACCTCAGTGTGCCAGACTACAGTTCCTTGACCCATTTATTTATACTTTATGAACTATACTCTCTTCTCTGGGTAATCTGAGCTGGATCTAAAAGTTAACACATTTTATTTATGAGATAAGAATTATAGCCCCACCTCTTTCTATACAGGAATAATGCTTTATGTACTTGACCTTTATGTCAAAGTTAGAGCATAAGCCTACTATGTCTAAGGTAGATTCTTCCATTGTGTTTCACCAAATCTACGGGAGTGAACTACATATCAAATGGAGAAGCTAGCTACTAATGCAGTCTCTCTTTCCAGCTAAGTTGTCATGCTGATCTATACTCCACATCAATACATATTCCTTTATAAACAATATAATATGTATGAAATTTGGCTTAAAACCACAGCATGGGACTCTCTCAGAGAATGATATAACTACAATTCCAACTTCTAATTCTGAATACACACACACATGCATATATACACCCACAGGCATCTGCATACATACACATGCATGCACATGGGCACACACACACACACACACACACACACACAGAGAGAGAGAGAGAGAGAGAGAGAGAGAGAGAGAGAGAGAGAGAGAGAGACCTGTTAATAAGTCATCAGGAAACTCAGCAAATGTGAAACAAAGAGCCTGCTTATGTGATTTGGGCCTTCCTGGACCATCTGTCGCAACCATATGCTTCCCAAGGAGAACTAAGTTTAGCTGCAATTGCAGCTAATCAAACATTTGTAAGTGCTGCAGTGTCCCTGCCTGATCATGATTGTTGTAAGAAGCACAATGTTGCTCTCTAGTTCATGATAACTTTGGCCTAGGTCACAGAATCCAGCAAAGAATCACGGATTTTTACACAAATAGCCAGAGTTCCCACAGCTACTGCTAAGCAAGCAGGATCATGTGGCTATCAGTACCCCAAAGGTTTCTTGTAGTGACTGAGCATAGGCCTGCCCAACCCAAGCCTTGGATGAGTTGACCCACATCACTATATTTACCCAGCCTCTCCTGAAGTGCCTCATTTTTCCTCAATTGCCCCTCCCACCTTGAGAAATAGTATATATACCCAGCTCTGTTGTGTAATCCAGAGTAAAAAATGATGGTCAAAAGATATGGCATTACATATAGTATTATTCACCATAATGCATGCCAGCATAGCAATGAACAGAGTCCTATATCCTATCATCCACCTGGGTACAAATCCTTTATTTATGAGTTCCAGAAAAACCTGAAGGCCTGGAGAGAGAGAGAGAGAGAGAGAGAGAGAGAGAGAGAGAGAGAGAAAGAGAAGAGAAGAGAGAGAGAGTGCGAGCTATAGTATAGTAGAGAAATATGCAGAAATTGATAGGCATCAATTATTACAATTATTACCTGCTGCCTCTGCTGGACATCCTCCCTTGTTAAAAATCAGGAAGGTATTCCCAAATCAAGGTCATTCAGCCTCACTGTCACATGCCTGCAAGTATGGCTTCATCTCAACTTTTCATGTTGTTCTAAATTACAAGGTGTCCTTAGCCACTTGACCTTCAGGACAGTGGAGGGGCCACCAGCATTTATTCCCACTACTTACATGGAATGCTAAATGACAGTTTTGATATGTTGTTGCTTTGAATGTAGACTTTGGAGTTACTCTAGGGCCAGACTTTTCTGAGTTTTTGATGTCCTCAGCCTTTCTTGTCAGCTTACATGTCTTAGAGTCCTGACGCAATATATAAGGAGCACAGATCTAGATTCTGAGGTCATGTTACTCAGCCTTATCCTTGGCTGAGCCAAATCATTATTTTTCCATTAGACAAAATGGGCATGGAATGGAAGAGTTTCTACTACTCATGCTGTCCACTCTGGAACCCTTCTTGTTCTCAACTACTGCACTTTCTACCTTAGCCCCAGGAAGCTATAACAAGACTTTGAGAACAGTTGAATGTTTGATAATGGCCACTCACTGCCCTCCCACTTCAATGACAGAAATTTGAGGGATCAATGCAGACTTTGGTGTCTTCCCATTTCTCTAACCAATTCCAATGCTATGAGGAACTAAGCTTCCGGACATGCTTCTCTAAGATGTGGACTAAAACCCTCTGAAACCATAAGCCAAAACAAAGTAGCCCCCACTTAAAAGTGTTCCTGCCATATATTGAAGATTCAATGATAAAAGGAGAATTGATGATTTTATTAGAAACCATGGCTACTGCCCCTGTTGGCCCTTTGTAAGCTATTGAGGGCAAGAATCAAGGTACTGCCTACTTTTGCTAATATAGTTTATCACATTTTCGTGGTTTGAAAATTTAGTTCTCAGCTGCCTGTGATACTTTAGGATGTAAAACCCATCTAGAGGAGGCAGCTTACTGGGTATATATTCCTGGAATTGATTTATAATGTGGTTACTTCTTGATACCAATTCTCTGTTTCCTGGTCTGCTATGAATGTGAACATCCTCTACCACCATGTTCCAAGTTACTGCACCATGCCTTATCTGAAATGATGGACTAAAATTCTCTGGACCTATAAACATAAATATTTTCTCTCTCATGCTATTTTTGTGAGGTATTTTGTCCTGGCAGTTCAGAGTAACTGAAGCATTTAGCTCAAATACTCTTGTGCATCTCCAGAGGTTAGCCCTACCTACTCCTAAGCTGACATATATATTTTCTTATGGTCCCCAGTATCTTGTAATTATCTGCACATATGTCTTCATGAATCATGTTGCACATCATACTTGCCCCTGGGCCTGAGAAAATGTATGTACGTAATAATTAAGATGTCCTAGCTATTTTTCATGTCCTAATTTACATATGAATTTCCCCTCCTAGATTAGGTCTTTTTCAGTGATTTTTAAAAGTACTCTCCCTCTCCAGAGTCTCTCATCAGAAATAAAACATACACTAAAACCAAGTTGCTCACCCTATCTCTACTTCTTCCTTTAGGAAACAATAGGTGACTACAAGGATGCCTCTACTGGCTTTCCTTTACTTTAGTGTGCCACATATTCTGCAGTACCCCCAAATCTAACTTCTGCCCCCTTTGTTGCCTAAATATTTGTCTATCCAAGTGATTAGTGCCCTTCAGCTTTCCAAATAATCAAGGTATCTTCCAGGCCATACTGAGAAGCAAGGTTATCCATCTAGTCTTTCCTTGGGATACTCTGTAATCTTGACATTGAACTTTCCTGATTTCTCCAGTCTCTTGGCTGCCTCCTTGTCAGCCATGAGTCAGTAGTTCATGTGGTTGACCCCCTAAAAGCTCTGAATTTTTGTCCATAAAGTATAATACCTCTTAGCTTGTATAGTCTGATTTCTCTTTTGACCAGAATGCAAATTTTGAGAGAAGAAAAAAATCCCTGTTGTATGTTCTCCAAATCTTGCATATGCAATGGATTTAGCACAAGGGAATTTAAATTTGACATGATACTACAAGAGGCTTCATACATGAAAGAAACCTCAGATTCCAGATTCCAGGTCTTCTTTGGACAAAGCAGGACACAGGCTTTTCTTCAAGATGGTTATGGGGCTGGTTATGTCTACAATAATATTTACAAAATACGTAGTCTATTGCTTGGTGTATGTAACTGTGTAGTCAACAGAAATTTATTAGTTCTATTACTACCAATTCCCGAAAGTGTAGGTCAGCTGTTGGCACATATCTCATAAGGCTGAAAAAATGACATTGATTTCAAGGGAGATAAACTATAACATTCATTTCCAGGTCTAATGGCTTTTACTGCACCCTAAACTTTAACAGTGTCGACCTAAACAGTTTCAAACCAAAGACAATGACAGTGGAACACATGTGCTGAGGTTTTCAATCGGGCTTACTTAAAAAGGAAGAAGTAACTCAATAAAGTCTAGAGATCATCCTTATCACCCATCTGCATATTTTAGTTATTCAGACTCCAAGTATTCACTGAAATCTAAGTATGGAGTAGTGCTGAATTTCCCAAGTACTCAGTCCTGGCAACAAGGAGGATAAATTCAGATCCCATAGGCTTCAATATATACAAAACAAACACTTTCTACAAAGAACATAGTGAGAATTTGCTCAGAATTTGATTTGTTACAAAATTAAAACTTAAAGGAAATACAGCATACTTAACTTGGGGACAGAGAAATTTGCTGTCTAGAAAGGAAAATGACTATTTTTCTGCATTGTTTCAATTGAAACTTGACAGAAGCCAGAATATCTTACAAACCCACATGCAAATAGAAAGAGAAGAATAAAGCTGAGGTATGAATCAATTGGTAGAGTGATTGTCAAGCAAACATGAGGACTCATGGGCACCCTCCAGGGGTATATTGGAATAGCCACATGGAAGTGGTTCAAAAACATCCCAATGAATCAGCCAAACAAGTGTAGGCACAAATCAGCACATCCCTACATCTCCCCATCTCATCTCCTCCAGCCATCAAAGGAAACACTAGGATCATCCAGCATCATGCTGTTTGCAAGTCTAATTATGAAGATATGAAACCCAGTCTTAGCCTAGGGAGTAAACCTCTAGGGAGTAAACCTCTAGCATATTAAACTTAATAGGTTAAAATGCATATGATATAAAATGACTAAACAAAGTTAAAAGATAAAATACAAATATATTCTACATAATATGTTAGTCATATAAAGAATGACTATCAGAAGTGTGTTTGGCAGTAGGTAAGGGGGGAGTGGAAATCACATAGTTTCCTAAAGAAAAATAAGCAACAGTGGAAGCCAGCAACCTTGTCCATCTTCAGTTCCTGGAGCTTGCACAGCTGACTGCATGTACAACTCATGCAAGTTGTTTTCTTTAGCGGAAGGAACATCAAAGTCTCTACAGTGACTTCTCTATGGCTAGATTACTAGACACACAGAGAATACATGTCAGCAAGTTAGCTATGACTTCTTCACTCAGATTTGAGTAGAAGTCTAAGACAGCTATAATCTTTATAGAATACTCTAAAGGAGCATACCTGACAGAATGAATGACTTGGCAAAGGAAGATAGCTGCATGATGACTCTCAGCAGCCCTCAGGGTGAGGCAGGAACCTGACTTTTCTAGTGTCTTGGATATTCTGGAGTTAACACTTCCCTCTATATTGTACACACACACAGTCCTTAAGCCTACATCCTCTGTGACGGGTCTCCTTTGGGGACCTACTATCATGTTCCAATTATTGTACTTTAACATTAGGTGAGTTATATCTCAGCCAGGAAGCTAAGCCATCCATAGCCAAATGGCATGGCTCTCATTGTTCAGCCCAATCCCAGATATCCTAGGAGTGAGTCAGATGCTTTCCCTAAGGGATGGAATAAGTTGGCTTACTAAATTCTTATAAACAACCTCTGGTTATCATTTTTAGGAGCCGGAACAATAACTCAGTGGTTAAGAACACTTGTTGCTCTCCCAGAGGACCTGAGTTCAGTTCTCAATATGCATGTAGGTGACTCAAAACAGCCATTATCAATTGAATATAGAAACAAAAGGGTTTAACCAAGAAGAGTCTTTATATCATAAAGCCATCATTAATGTTGTGCTAAGCAGTAGGAAACCAAAAGCACTTCCTCTCACATCACAAACAAAAACAAGAGTTTTCAGTCTTACCAGTTCAACTAAACATAGTTCTGAAAAGTGCTAGCAACAGCAATGGGGAAAAAGAGAAAAAAAAAGAGATGTTCAAAAGTTGATTTTTGGTAGTGGATGATTGCAAACAAATATATTTAATACTGAAAATCCATCGTGGAGCTTCATAGCCTCAGAATGACTACTTTAACATATAGAAGTTCATTCAGATGTATAGACTTTTGATCTCCTTAGCTTAAGTCTGTGATAATTTTTTGATTTACAAGTTTTTTCACAAGAGATTTAACAACAAGAACAGAAAGATATAGGTCAGTAGTCTTCCTTTGTAGATATTATGATTTTAAATAAATAATCTTTAAAAGCTTCAACCATATATTGTTAAAAACTAACAGTGCAAAACTTCATTTTACAAAATCAGTATTTGAAAAGCAATAATGCTTTAGCAAAAATGACAAAATGTTAAAAAGACATCAAGAAAACAATGTCATTAATAATTGCTACCAAAACACACATATATACACATACACACACAAATTAAACAATAAATTTAACCAAAGAGGGGAAATGGTTAACTTTCTATAAGACACAGAAGACAATGTACAAATCCCTACTTCAATTATAGCAGGAACCTCCTATTTCTTTCATTGTTGCACATTTTAAAAAGTGAACTTACAATGTTACAGTGTGTGCATTACTCTGGGTGCTCATACACAAAACTATTAAGGAGTTTCTCAGGTTAGTATGACGTCTGGTAAGGGATGCAGATATTAGTTGTCTAGCAAGCTGAGCACAGGAAAGCAGAGCCTTGCAGCAAAGCCTTTCCCCAGGCATGCTGATAGGCAAGTGATCCAAGAACGTAGAGAAAAGGCCCATTGATAAGACCTGAAATTCTGTTCTATGTGGACAGAGAGTGGCGGTGAGAAGCTGAACGTGAGGTCCAGGTTCATAGTGTGGGGTTTGTCAGGTAACCAGATCACAAATTCACAAGTTGGCTGGCTCACATGAACTGTACTGTGGGTCCTTTTACTGCTTCAGGGACAATATGAGGATTAAACAAGATAGGCACAGACCTCTCTTACTACATTGATACAAATCACTACAGTAGGACAAAAGGTGGATGTCATTGGGCTCTACTCTATTACCCGTTAAAGCATGTTCCAATCCTTGTATTCTCTCATCAAATTTGTCATAAAATATCAGGTCAGGCCACAAGGACAGAATCATTATAGCTGCTCATGACTAAAACAGACTAACTTCAGCGGGATTTGAGGGGACTACATAAATGACAAAGAGAGACAAGAGTGAATACTGTTATGGATTTACTTGCTTTTAGTTGGCTGAAGAATCTTCATTTTGAGGTCACAAAGCTAATCCTTGATAACAATTCTGACATATGCATAATGACAGCATTTGCTCAGCCTCTTTGGCAAACTTTTGCTAAAAACATCAAGTCAATTAGCACCTGCAGATATCTGATGGGTGGTTCAAACAAGAACAGAGGCTTGGCATGACTGCATTCATATTGTATCTGTTCCATTTGCTGTCTAATCTCTTGAGTCAGACTGTGCTCATTTCTAAGTATAGGTAAGTCTATCTTCTATGGAATGATTTGTCCATAACAATAACACAGAATTACCTTGACCTATTCTGCTTGTTGAAGTATATTGGTGTTCTACCCAGCCCCACTCCTTTGTCAGTAGCTTAAGAACCTAAATTCTTCAGTCTACCCTGAAAGTTCAAATCAACCAGTAAGACCAGGACATTTATGTAAGTTGATGACATCAGTAACAGGAGAGACTCGACATTTCCTGGATGCTGGCATGACTCAGTAGCCTACCAAGCAGAAAGTCAAGATGTTTGTGCATACAGTAAAATCATCTTTGGATGCTGTGCCCATGACTAATGGACAATCACCAAACAAAACTCTGTTTCCAAAAATAAGTCAACAAATGCCAGGCGGTGGTGGTGCACACCTTTAATCCCAGCACTTGGGAGGCAGAGACAGGTGGATTTCTGAGTTCCAGGCCAGCCTGGTCTACAGAGTGAGTTCCAGGACAGCCAGGGCTATACAGAGAAACCCTGTCTCTAAAAACCAAAAAAAAAAAAAAAAAGTCAACAAAAGCTAAGTGAATTTTTTATATGACTACTGGGCATAGCTTCTTTTAGCATAAGTTGATGTCTATATTGCAGGAAGTTTTCTTGTCCTCAAGAGCCTTGTCTTATGACTTCCAATTTGCCCATAACTAGCATCCTATTCTCTAGACCCATCATGTGGAATGTGCAAATACTAAAAATGCTTTCTGCACATTGAAAATGGTCATGATATACTGAAAGCAGCACTATTATTAATGTAAAAGGAAAGGTAGATATTAAGTTAATAAATGGATATATAGTAAAGTTAGCTGCAGTGGTTTGAAGAACAGAATAAAGAATTAGGTGACAATAGCTTAGCATAAATCAATTTTAAAAAGTCCATGCAAGAATGCCTCTCTCATAAAGGAATATTTGAATGAAACCTCTATTAATTGATGGGACACAAAACAAATGTTGTTAGGGGAGTCAAGTTCCAGGTAAAGGGATATCCAAGCTTAAAAGCTCTGACCTAAGAATGAACCCAATGAAGAGAGGAATTAGACATGACTCCAAATGATTGTTAAAGCAGATGGTACAGAGCAGACTGCAGCCCAATAAAGCATTCCCAAAACTTGTAGAGTGGACAAAAAGCAACTGTTGTGCTCTGGTTGGATCCAGAATTCCTAAGTTAGAATCCTGGCTCCCAATTACTGTGAGTACATCAGTATTTTCACTTCACAATGAAGACAGTAATAGTACCTACCCCAAATGCTTTCATACATCATCTGAAGACATTCCAGTCAATGGTAGATGTTATATGTGATGACTATCCCCTGAGATGATAGGACACAATGCTTTGATGTTTACATAAATCCAAAATCACATAATAATTGATTTCTCACAAAAATTCATATTGTTAATCAATGCATGATAAGTGCAAAGAACATAGAATAGTGTCTGAGGGAGAGAGATCATTGTATAAGTAATAGCTACTGCTGTCACTATAATGGGCTGGAAGTACAAGAGAGGAAAACAGGAAGAGAAAGAGGGTAGGATCAAGTAAAGATGACAAAAGGAAATAGAAGCAAAGAAGAAAAGTGGGGAGGAAGAGGAGGAGAAGGAATAGAAGAGAAGCAGGAAATAGTTCGTATATTTAGCACGGGTTCAAGATAATTGACACTGTCCATTCAAATGCCAGTATGATTTTTTTTTTTTTTTTGTGAGACTTTGGTAACCTGTAACCACATAAGAATCAGTAGCTTCAAATTCATCTACCTCCACTGCAGTAAGAACATGTGACCACATCAGAAAGGAGCTGATGTCACAGGCTGTATGGTATAGGCATGGAGATTTCATTTCTACATTTCAATTTCCCCAAGATTCAGTTTCCTTAGGAATGTATGTGCCCTACATTGAAACAAGTAAAGTCCTCAAAGAAGTGAATGCACTATTCCAAAGCAACAAAAATGGAAACTAAATTCATTCTCTTACTTCAAGAGCATCCCATATAAAAACAACAGCTTCAAATATGTACTATTCACTACACTTCTGAGATATTTACTACTAGCTGAAACCTACTCTCAAAAAAGCATACTTCTGGAACTTCAGAATGTTGTGTAGATATAAGACAGTGCAGGAGGTGTGTTTGCCTAGTTTTTATTCCTGAGCTTTGACATAATCCATGTTCTTTCTTTGACTGATATCAACAGGAAGGAGTATGTAGAGTTGGAATGAAAGCCAGACTATGGGTCTCCTACTTGATTTCTCTAGGACAACCCTGCTCTCATTTAAAATGCATCTTGTTCCCATGACTATGCCTCTATGGTAAAAGAGTTGGCTTCATTAGATTTCCTGCAGTCATATGGTCCTAATTTGTACTAGGTACTCATAAGTAAAACAATGAATCAAAGGCATTCTATTAAAAA
>JADRCD010169631.1:5826-35759 GCA_019843815.1 Montemys delectorum | reverse complement strand
TAGTCAGTGGGAGCAACCGTATTATTGGTCCAGTCTTTTGACAAAAATAATAATATAATATAATATAATTGCAAATAAATTTCTGATAAACTCTAAAAAATATGGCTATTCTCAGAAATATCTTTTTCAGGAACACAAGTTCAGGAAAACCAGTCTAGACCAACAAACAGTTCAAGTTTAACAATTACAACATAACTTCACACTGGATATGAAAGAACTAGAAGGGGTAGGGAAGGGTTGAAAAGTTATTTTAGGGGGTCAAACATATTGGATTATATTAATCCTCAACCCCAACTCTTTCAGGCCCAACTACTTTTCAGTTTCTCTATCCACCCAACTTTATGTCCTCCAAATTCTCCTACATGAGTAATTTCTTCTGTCAAATATTTTTGGATGTGTGTTCTTCAGAAGGAGTACTCAACTTACCATGGTCTATTCTGTTAGTGGCAACTGCCTCAATCTCACTCAGCAGCAAGCATCTGCCCATAGCTCAAGAGGTAGAGTTGGGATCTGCATGTTCAACTTTCCTCTCCAGGCTGGGCTCTGTTCTTATTTAGACTTGCACAATTTTGTGTTTGCTCTTACAACCTCTGTGGGTCCACATATGCATCTCCCTGCTGTATACAGAAGATATTTTCTTCTAGTCATCTATCACTTATGGCCCTTATACGCTTTTCTGTCTCCTCTACTGCAATTATCCCTAAATCCTTGAGAGGTAGTATATGGTACGTATAGTTTCTTTGAGGGCTGAGTGTCTTGCCATTTAAACCTTGATGAATTGGCATTTGTTTTTGTTTATCACTACCTACTGCAAATAGAAGTTTGCCATATGAGGGCTGAGAGACATATTGATCTATTGATATAGCAGTAAGTCGAGGAGTTGCAATCATATCAGCTTCATCTTGCTACATAAGAGTAGTATGAGCTGGAAGCCTTGATGTCCTAAAATATATTAAATTTTAAAAAGTATCAAAATATGTCAGAATGATGACAGAAACTTCAGCTGTTTTATTTGATGAAGTGTGAACTCAACTACTCTGGAGTCCCTAGCTATTGGACTGTCTGTATTCTTTCTCTTGTGTATGTCTGATGTATCTGTTTCTTTTGCCTGTGTCCTGTGCCTTTGTCTGTTCCCTGTGCCTAAATATTTCTCTGAATTTGTGCCTGCCACTAACAATGGGATGGGAAATTCTCTGTATTTACTGAACAGCATAGAAACCTTGGTGTGGGGAAGTAATAAAGGACATTGTATTTTACAGAAACTGTTAACAGAGCTTTACAAGGGAAAACATTGTTTTATTGACCTCAATTGACTCAGAACTGTGCTCAAAATCATAAACAGATGCCATCAATTTAAATCCACATGTTGATTCCAACATTTATGGATTCTTTTAAGGTTACTTTCAACGTGTTGCCTGTTTTCAGCAAATGATTACCACCCAGCAAACGTGTTATTGTGGTTTGGGGACATGGAATATTATGTAATTTAAAATTAAAACTATGCATTTATCTTCAATTGTAAAATATGTTTACACTGGAAACCCAAGGATTAGTAATGTCAGTGTTATTCAGCCCTACTTTCACACAAGATATTTTTCCAAGAACAAAGACTCAGAAATCACAGTCCTATGACTCTGACTTTTTTTTATATTCTTAGAAGAAATTAAATAACTTCCAAGAGAATGCAATAGTGAGGAAGCTAGATATACATGATGTGTAGCTAAATGATGTTCTATGTGTCATCTAGGTGTGTACTTCTCTACAAAAGTCTGTCATTTTTATTATACGTTTCAAAGGCATCAAACCCCATCATTATAACACCTTCAAGGTATATTTGTTCACTTAGCATTAAGTTGGTTGGAATTTAAATTTTTCCAATTTATCTTATCTTATATCCTTGAAATTCTGTACCTACTACACACGAAATTTCCTCTCTTCTCTTCACTTAGACATTTGTCAATACCTTCCTACTTTCTATGGTTTTTGACCGTTACAGATAATGTTTTTGAAGCCCCATCAGTGATTTCTCTTCTTTTTAAGGCAGCATAATGTTTTGCCATATTTATTTGTATTATTCACATTTTCTGCATCCAATGGTAATCCTGAAACCATGGAGGGAACTATTAGCTCTTGATTATTGTGTACAATTCTGTGGTAATAATGGCTTTCTGTGGCTTTTGGTTCCTATTTTGTATTATATGATCAGAAGAGATATTGTTAAATCATGTAGTATACTTTTTTGTAAAATTTTGAGGCATATCTACACTTTTTTCTATAATGGACCAATTGTTTTTCATCCTCACCAATAAAATGGCTTCAAATTATTGGCATCCTTGCCAAAAAAACCATTTTTTTCTGTTTTTTTTTTTTTGTTTGTTTGGTTTTTTTTTTTTTGCATAGCCAGCATATATATGAGGTAGCTTCTCACTGTGGACCTTCCTTTCTTTAATGACTAAAGATGATAGCAGTTTAGATGTCTATTTGCAATTTCTGTATCTTCTCTGGATGCATGTACAATGGTTAGTTTTGTCAAGATGGCATAATCTAGAATCACATGGGAAGAGCATTTCAATGAGGAATTGTAAACATTGTGTTGGCTTAGAACAAATCTGGGAAGAATTTTCTTAGTTAAGGCAAGTTAAAACAAGAGTAAGCAACTCTATGGTACTATTGTTTGGGCAGAGAATCTTGAACTATATAAGAGTTGAGAAATGCAGCTGGGCATAGCAGATGAGAAATAAGCACACCTGCATTCATTTCTTTCTGCTCTTGATTGTGGATGTCATGTGACCAGCTGTTTGAAATTCCTCCCTTTACTTCCTACAACTATGGACTATGACCTGGAATTGGAAGTTAAATAAACTTTCTTCCCTTATGTTGATTTAGGTGGATTTTGCATCTCTTTTTATTGGTAAATTACAGTATTTTAGGGTTTTTCTTTTCTTGTTTAGTTGTAGATTTTATTATCTGAAATAGACATTAATACCTTAGCAATAACATTGTTTAGTATTCTTTTCTTTGAGTTTTCATCTTGGTGTACAGAATTTTAAGTCTGTTTTGAATCCATTTGTGAATCTGTTTCTATTTTGTGCCTTGCACTTTGATATAACCAAAAGAATGATGAGACTGTCCTGCATTCCTGATTGAAATATTGATATTTTTATGTGCACCAGTGTTTTGCCTGTACACATATATGTGAAGCAAATGTGTACCTGTTCCACAAAGGCCAGCCGAGGATGTCTGATCCCCTAGAACTGGACTTAGTGGCAGTTGTGAGCCACCATGTGGGTGCATATTACCAAACTTAATTCTTTATAAGAATCACAGTAAGTGCTCTTAACCCTTGAATCATCTCTCCAACCCCAAGTCTAGTCTTCTAAGTTTTTCTTCTTCTGGCTTATTCTAAGAGTTCAATAGTCTTACCATTTTTAATTCACAATAGTTTTTTTTTTATATGTCTATGTAAGGTAAGAATCCAGATTGTTATTTGCTGAGTATATCCAGTTTTCTGAACACGGCATGTTAAAGACTCCTTACTTTTGGGAATTTGGATCCCATTTCACCATTTGTTCTTAAGTGCCTATATTCATTTCTTTTTGCAAAAATTAAGGAATTGAAGAAGTTTAGTTTCACTCACATTTTGAGATTAAAGTTCATCATGATGTGAAAGAAACAATAACTGACCACATATATCAGCAGTAGGGAGGTCGAAGGCAGACTAGAAGTTAGAGTAAGCTGGGAAACCTCCAGCTATGATTCCAATAATTTCATTTCTTCCAGCAAGGTTATACTTCTTAAAGGTTCCACAACTTTCAGCATAGTACTACAACCAGGCAACCAAGTATTTAAACACAAGAGCCTCTGGGGAATACTTCACATTTAAACTACCACAATATCCAACTGGATAAAATATAAAACAGCATATTTCCAATAAAATTAAAATTTGAGAAACTTATTAAGCAAAATGGAGGTAAATTATGCAATCATCTTAATATATTTTATTTTCATGTAAATGTGTGTATGTTTGTGTGTATATATTTGTGGGGGCTCTCTATGTGCACATATTAGATCTTTTGAGCCTATAACATAGCTATTTTATTGGAATGTTTTTAAAATTTAATAGAAGGATTTCAAGAAAATAGTCTCTCATAGAAATGGTCTCAGAAATCAGTCATGTGAGGATTGATGTAGAATCCAGAGACAGTACAGAGGAAGAAGTAACTGTAACTGACTGGAGATTCAAATTTCTACAGTAACCTGGACTTTTAATGATTGTAATGTTCTTATTTTTAAGATCAAGAATCTTTAATGAGTTAGTTTTCTGGTCCATGTTTCTATGTCCCTACAAGGATGTCTCACTATCTTGAGAGTCTCCTGCCTACATGGCTGCTAGTTAAGTCTTTGCAGCACACACACATAAACATTACATTTAGCTTTTCCAGTATCTCCATTCTGATGACATATTCCTCGATCAGAAGGAGACTACAGGGTCTTCTGTATATAAGCACCTGGAATGAGAAATATTACGAATACCTTCCTCCAATTTTACTACCTGAACTTCATTACAATTCAAAAATGATTATATTTATATTTAATATTTGTAGGAAATAATAAACTTTGATATTCAAGTATGGCTTCCATGCTTAAAATGAGAAAATGCCTCTAAAGTGCAGAATGACCTCAAATATACTATGGAGTACAGGGAACAGAACTGAGTAACAATGAAGATTGATAGAATAGTCCTGGACATTCTGAGAATTGAACTAGACTTTCACATTACATTTGGCTCCTCATCATTACAGTTTAATAAGACTAATCTTATATCTGATTTATTTTTCTTTGCAATTAAAAAAATTAACTATGTGTAAAATATAAGAAGTGACTCCTCAGAGATTTGATATGCTTTTTCAGTATTATTTTGTTGACCCATCAGCAATGTGATAAATATGATACACTAAAAGTGAAATTCAACATGGGATGCTATTACTTAAGGTGAAGCCAGTTTGCTCACTGCGAAGGTTCTCTACATGATATACCTGAACTAGAGATACTATTATTAAATCAACTCTGTGTGGACACCAAGACTCATTTGAATGTAACTGGAGATTTTCTTTTCTTTTTTCTTTTTCTTTTGGTGTTAATTAAATAGTTTATTGGTAAACTATTAACACAGACAATTCTAGGAGACATTTGCTTTTGAATTTATTTCCTTCAAGCATTATTCGGTTTTAAGGTTCACAAAATATACGGACTTTAATTTTTTGAAATTATACAGAGAATATGCTTCACGTCCTTAGGTTTAAAACACTGCTATTACTATTTTACAATTATTTATCGCCAAAACTTCCAGATATATGGATCATATTTATCACTACCTGTACAATAAAACTGCTACTTTGGTCAAGACCAGTATCTTTTTTTTTTTTTTTTTGGAAGAAAATTTTTTATTAGATTTTTTTTATTTACATGTAATATAATATCTCCTTTCTCAGGTTCCTCCTCAAAAATAAATAAATAAATAAATAAATAAATAAATAAATATAAACAAAAACAATAACAAACCCCTGTTCCCTCACCCTCCCCATGCTCACCACCCACTCTCTCCTGCTTACTGGCATTGGCATTCCTCTACACTGGGGCATAGAACCTTCACAGGGTCAAGGCAGGTTTAGGAGCTCTCTGGTTGAATTTTTGGGGTCACTTAAGTATGCTATCATATCATCAGCAAATAGTGATAATTTGACTTCTTCCTTTCCAATTTATATCCATTTGATCTCCTTTTATTGTCTAATTGCTCTGACTAGGACTTCAAGGACAATATTGAATAGGTAGGGAGAAAGTGGGCAGCCTTGTCTAGTCCCTGATTTTAGTGGGATTGCTTCAAGTTTCTCTTCATTTAGTTTGATGTTGGAAACTGGTTTTCTGTATATTGCTTTTATATGTTTAGGTATGGGCCTTGAATTCCTGATCTTTCTAAGACTTTTATCATGAAGGGATGTTGGATTTTGTCAAATGCTTTCTCAGCATCTAATGAGATGATCATGTTTTTTTTTCTTTGAGTTTGTTTATATAGTGAATTATGTTGATGGATTTCTGTATCTTGAACCATCCTTGCATCCCTAGGATGAAGCCTACTTGATCATGATGGATGATCGTTTTGATGTGTTCTTGGATTTGGTTTGTAAGAATTTTATTGAGTATTTTTGCATCGATATTCAAAAGGAAAAATGGTTTGAAGTTCTCTTTCTTTGTTAGGTCTTTGTGTGGTTTAGGTATCAGAGTAATTGTGGCTTCATAGAATGGATTAGGTAGAGTACCTTCTGTTTATATTTTGTGGAATTGTTTGAGGAGTATTGGTATTAGGTCTTCTTTGAAGGTCTGATAAAAGTCTGCACTAAACCCATCTGGTCCTGGGGTCTTTTTGGTTGGGAGACTATTAATGCCTGTTTCTATTTCATTAGCAGATACGGGACTGTTTAGATTGTTTATCTGATCTTGATTTAACTTTGTACCTGGTATCTGTCCAGAAAATTGTCCTTTCATCCACGTTTTCCAGTTTTGTTGAGTATAGGCTTTTGTAGTAGGATCTGATTATTTTTTGGATTTATTCAGTGTCTGTTCTTATGTCTCCCTTTTCATTTCTGATATTGTTAATTAGGATACTGTCTTTGTGCCCTCTAGTTAGTCTAGCTAAAGGTTTCTCTATTTTGTTGATTTTCTCAAAGTACCAGCTCCTGGTTTGGTATTTTCTTTGTATAGTTCTTTTTGTTTCCATTTGAAGATATTTACTGGCCCTTTAAGTTGTAGGTCTTTACTCTCTTCTATACCTATTATCCTTAGGTTTAATCTTCTTGTTGTGTCCTGGAGTTCCTGGATGTCTTGGGTTAGGAACTTTTTACATTTTGTGTTTTCTTTGACTGTTTATCAATATTTATATGGTATCTTCTGCACCTGAGATTCTATCTTCCATCTCTTGTATTCTGTTGGTGATCCTTGCATCTATATTTCCTGACTTCTTTCCTAGGATTTCAATCTCCAGAGTTGTCTCTCTTTGTGATTCCTTAACTGTTTCTACTTCTATTTTTAGGTCCTAGATGGTTTAGTTCAATTCCTCCACCTGTTTGGTCATGCTTTCCTGTAATTCTTTAAGGGATTTTTGTGTTTTGTCTCTAAGGGCTTCTACTTGTTTACTCATGTTCTCCTGTAATTCTTTAAAGGATTTTTGTGTTTCCTCTTTAAAGGCTTAAACCTGTTTACCTGTGTTCTCCTGTATTTCTTTAAGGGAGTTATTCATGCCCTTCTTGAATTCCTCTATCACCATTGTGAGATATGATTTTAGATCCAAATTTTGCTTTTCCGGTGTTTTGGGATATCCAGGACTTGCTGTGGTGCGAGTACTAGGTTCTGATGATGCCACGTAGTCCTGATTTCTGTTGGTTAGATTCTTGCGTTTGCCTTTCGCCATCTGTTGATCTCTAGTGTTATATGTTCTTGCTGTCTCTGGATGTAGCTTGTTCCTCCTGTGGGTCTGTAAGCCTGTGTCAGCACTTCTGGGAGATCAGCTCTCCTCTGGTAAGACTAGTGTGCAAAGGACTGTGGATCAGTTCTCCCTCCTGAGTCCTGGGGTCAGAACAAACCCTGGAGACAGGCTCTCTGCTTGCGGGAAAGGTACATAGAGGGCTGTGGATCAGCAGTCTATCCTAGGTATAGACAGAGGTAGAAAGGATCCTGTGTGGGCTACCCTGCCACTTCTGACACCTGTGCCTCCCAGCTGGACCTGCCTGAGTCCCTGGGTTGGAGCACTCCCTGGAGACAAGCTCTCCAATTGAGGGGAAGAGGCAGAGAGGGCTGTGGATTTGCAGTCCCTCCTAGGTGCACAAGGAAGTAGAAAAGATCCTGTGCTGGCTGGCTACCCTGCCACTTCTGACGCCTGTGCCTCCCAGCTGGACTCACCTTAGGAAGTCACCAGAAAGAAAATGTAGATCTCACCTGAGGCCCTGGCTTGGAGCACTCCCTGGAGGCAAGCTCTCCACTTGAGGGGAAGGGGTAGAGAGGGCTGTGGATCAGCAGTCTCTCCTAGATGTAGACAGAGCTAGAAAGAATCCTGTGCTTACTACCCTGCCACTTCTGAGGCCTCATAAGTGGACCTTTTCAATGTTGTTTTATAAGGTAATCAGTAGAAATTCTTGTTTTGTATTGAGTGGCTTAAGCTATACTCAAAATTCATTTTTCTACCTGAGTAGATTTGTGATATGAAATTATAGGTAATAAACTCCCTAGACTGCCACAATCTTAATCTTTCATTCATTCTGTTACTCAAAAGCATAAACTAGTGTGCATGCCTATATGCACACACATAGGTTTTTGTTATCATTCCAGAACTTTCTAGTTATTGCTGGATACCGTTCTATAGTTATTTTCAAATTTCGTGCTGTCAGTCCAGTCTATACTTCCAGATTAACAATTTTTTTTTCAAAAATTTAAGTTAATGACTTCATCTTATGTCTAAGCTCACATAAAGGAAAAATATTGTTAAAAGAGTTCCCCGTGAGGTTTTCTTTTCTCTAAATATTATTCTCTAATTGAGAATTTGAGATTTTCTAAGCAAAAATACATGTGAGAATTTTTTTCAAATTATTCTGTGATATCAATAAAGAGTACTGGGTTTGACCAGAAAGATATTTGTTCAAAAATATGTCTGTGAAAAGTTTATCTGAAGCTCATGGATAATGTTTTCAAGGTAATAGATGCAAAATAATGCAATATGCACCTGTACTTGGGTACACACATACATACTGAACTAGAGCTTGCATGTTTTTACAGTGGCTTTTTGTATAGCCTGCCCTGGAAGGGAGAAGGGAAGAGACAGGGGGAGGGGGAGAGGGAGGAGGAGGAGGAGGGAAAAGGAGAGGGAGAGGCAGAGAGAGAGAGCTTGCAAGTTTTCCCAGTGGCTCTTTGTATAGCCTGCTTGGTTTCACACTGATGACCATTTTGCCTTGTTTTCCTGGGTACAGGCTGATCAGCAGAAACCTCCTACACGATTAAACTACACCCAACTTGAGATTACACTTTTATATCTAAAACCAACTTTCATAACAAAGTTATTCAAAAGAGTTTGACTTCACCTATTTCTTTCTACAAAGACTAGGAAGAATTTTTTTGTTGGGCCTGAGGATGACTCATTGAATAAACTGAGCAGGCTTGGGGGCAGGGGGAATGATTCCTATAAAATGCCATGCACAGTCCTGTGAGTCTGTAATCCAGGATTTCTACAGTGGCAAAAGGGAGGCTGGACCGTGGAGACAGGAAAATCAGCTTCAATCTCATGGGCTTCGGTTTTGAGCATACAGTACATGACACCAGATACACACGACATCCTCTGTCAACAACGCAAGAAGTACCAACCCCCACAAAGTTACCCTGACCTCCACAACCATCCTATGTCACCTATGTGCAGGAATTAACACATATATACAATAACATTTTAAAGGCTTTTTGTTCATATTTTAATTTGATGACAGATTAATTTACTCCTAGGTAGGTACTGATCTTAGAGTTTGTTTCTCACAAATAAAATTGAATCCCTAGCTGCTTTTATAAATCATAAGTATATTTAAAATCAAATCAAATTTTTGATTAATGTATTGACTCATATTGAGTCTTTTGGCCTGCATTAACTTAGAAAACTGGATTTTAAAATTCTTTTCTATGAACTTGCTGAAAGACTCTGAGTATCACTAATCAATTTATATAGAACAAAACTATAAATATGTCCTATAGTTTACATGATCAGTGATAACTTTTAAGTATATAAATAGGTTATAAAATATACTATTTTATTAAGTACTTCTGCTTTCTATCTAACAATGTATAATAAACACATTATAAAATCTCCCATATTAGCCAAAAAGGGGGAATATGCCTTAAGAGTTCAAAAATAGTTCCTTGTCTATTCCCTTTAAACTTTCTAGGGATTAAATATAAAAGGCAAAACAAAACATAACAAAACAACAACAACCACAAAGACACTTAGTTTTTATTGCTATGGGATTTCCTAGAAATCCTGAAATTTCTTATGAAGATTAAAGTGGCCTTGAATCTATGAGTTCTGAAGATTATCGCTGAGTCTACCACACTTATTTCAAGACTAGCCTATTCCAGTTACTTTTGGCATCCTGTCAGTTAAGGTCCTTCTGATCTTTCCCCTATTTGACTGTATCTCTTTTCAAAATAAACTGACTGTTCTACTTATCAGCTCTGTCGTCTTACAGAACATTGAGCATTCTAGAAACCATCAGAGTCTGAACTCTGCCAAAGCCCTTGCTTTTATATACTGGCCCAAGCTTTCTAAAACATGTGTTCAGACCACCCTTATCACAGTCATTTCTTAACTGTGGCTCATCCTGTTAAACATGTGTAGGTACACACACTGCTAGGAATTAATTGCATTAGAATTTCATGGAACTGCTAAAACTCTTCTTACGCAAAGCTTGAACCATCACCCCCTTGTCCACATTCATTGCACACACTGATCCCCATAAGAATTCTGACCAGGTTAGATCACAAGCAACTTGAACACTAACGTATCATTGTATACAAAATATACACTCTTATAAGTTTCTCTATGTGCATTCCTGTCACCATCAAGGAATGTGGCCTCTGGAAATGGGTGTTTTGAGGTCTTTCATCCATTACCATTCCCTCTGCTCATCTGTTTTTTTTTTTATTTGTTTGTTTGTTTGTTTTTTGGGGGGGAGCATTTAGGAAAGATAAACATTTTCTTTCAGAGATCAATGATTTTTATCCAAGTGGAAATGCCTTTCACTAAAGCACTTGGCAGTCATGATGGTCAGGACAAGCCTCTTACAACCTTAAAGTTGATGTATGATTAATTCATGTTAACTACAACAGTCATCCCAAGATACCCTTCTTCTTCTGTCTTCCAGGCTTCTTGAGCACAGGGGATCAGGCTGCCAAAGGAAACTACGGGCTCCTTGACCTCATCCAGGCCCTAAGGTGGACCAGCGAGAACATTGGGTTCTTTGGTGGTGACCCCTTGCGAATCACTGTGTTTGGATCAGGCGCTGGGGGTTCATGTGTCAATCTGCTGACTTTATCCCATTATTCTGAAGGTAACCGTTGGAGCAATTCAACCAAAGGTATTATGCAGGTTGCAAATTTTGACAATTTTGGTGTCTGCATGCCACCACCATCAGTACTATGTGATGCTCTGTATCTACTTCTCTCTTCCAACTGAGTGTTGGGTTGGGCTTGATGAGTGTTTAGAGTTGTTTCTTTAGCCTTTCTGTGCATGTGTAAGTTTCTGTCAGACTCTTCTCTCTGTCTTCCATGGAGCTGGGTAAGATGCTTTTTCAAGTCCACTTCAGAATGCTGAGTGCTGTAGCAATTTTCTGTTTTCAAAGGCTTGATTTGAGGGAAAAATCAGACGAAGACTTTCAACACTCTGTCCTTTCTCCTTAATCAGTAGGCAAAATCAAATATTTTTAAACATAGGGACATAGACACTTGAAGCTTTTCATTAGTTTGCATGCGTGATCCAAAATTGTCAAAGCATTGAGGTCACCCGTAGAACCTTTGATTACAAAGAAAAAGACGTTTGATTTTGTGGTTTTCTCTTTTCAGCTCAAGTCTGTTATTTTGTTTTGTTTCATTTGTTTTCTCCTAAAGCTTGGAAAAGCAACATAGAGCACTAGCCTGCTTTAATACAGAAAAAATATTTTTCTTATTTCCAATTTCTGGCTTTAAGTACTTTGACTAAAGTGTTTGTCATCTTTGTGACCCAACATTCAGTCACTCATTACAATTACATTGCAAACAGGACTGCAATTCCATTATTAACTGGAGAGCTATCTAAAGAATTTCACAGAGTAAATACTTTCTACTATTTATATGTAATAAAGAAGAAAACAGAATATTTATCAACAGAGAATCTGTGATTTTCTGCCTCCAATTTGTCATTGTATGTGTGAGAAACAACTTATTCACTGTTGTTCACTGGAATTCATAGAGATTCTCAGTTCCCAGAAATAAAATATTTATTTTTGTGGTTCATGACTGTATATATATGAGTGAAGGGGTGGCATGTGTATGTGAATGCCACTGTATGTCGAAGCTAGAGGCATCATCAGCTCTGGATGAAAGTGCTGCAGGTGTTTGAAAGTCATTTGAACAAGGGTGCTGGGTACTGAGCTCTGTCCTCTGCAATAGCAGACACTATGTGCTCTTAACACATTTTTAGTTATTCAAAATACATTTGGAATTCCATGAGAACATTCAGTCATTAGTATGCAAATTACATTTTATAAAGATATAATTTATTGGTATAGCTTACATAGCATCTCACTTAACTGTAGACAGATTCATTATTTGAAGTAATATGATAGAAATGAAACATTTTAAAGTAGACATGTTGGTCTGTAATAAAATTGCTTACTTTGAAGTGATTAAGTTTTGTAATTAAGCAGATGAGATACTCCCAATGTTAGTATGAGTGTTAATGTTTAGCTAAGTTAGCTTTGGCAACCTATACAGAACTTTTGGAGTCGTTTGAACAAGCATGGTCCCAATGCCAGCATCAGTCAGTATTGCAGGAGCACTGGATAAAGGAATCAATCAGTTCATCACTTGACAGGACACTAAGCAGTGGCAAATGGTTCAGCAAACAGCAGAGAGTGTCACGTTCCATCATACACTTTAAGGAAACATATACAAATCTGACTGGAGACAGGGCCTTGAGTTTGATCTAGTTTGAAACCTCTCTCAGGAGGTGCATGGTACTACTAGAAAGGGCACAGACAAATTTCTAAAATACTCAGTCTCCCCCAAGACAGACCTGAACTTTAAAGACTAGAAACCCAATGAAGGGCTCCATTGTTCAGAGCTGCAGCTTCCTAGAGTCATCAACATCTCACAAACACTTAACCAACCCCCCTCACCAGTGAAGAAAGGAATGGCTTCCTAGGATACATGCTTCAGGTGATATTTAACATGAAGTATTTTTTGATATATTTAATGTCATTAAGTGTTGAGATAGAAATGAATATTATTTTTAAATGACCAGGTTTATTTTAGTAATAAATATTTTCATTAGCAAAATATTCTTGTGCTCTAATATCAATAGTTCCTACAATGTAACAGTTCTGTTATTGCCAAGATGTCTATAGTTTGCTTTGGTGAACTTTGTCCTACCAAAGCCAAGCCTACTCAGGAAAAAATAAGAAATATCAGCATTGTTTAACCTTTGAGTGTTTCTAAAATTATCTAGAACATACTATTATCACACATAAATACACATGCATTTTTTGTTGAGAATTCTGGAACCAATTCATGCATGACTTCTGAACTTTTGTGTACTTTGCCCTTAAAATATGTAAATGATTGATGAATGCTTTTAAAATGAATGAGCCCTTACCCAAATCTGGAAGTAGACAATATATATAAATAAATATAAACCGATGTCTTAGTCAGGGTTTTTATTCTTGCAAAAACATCATGACCAAGAAGCAAGTTGGGGAGGAAAGGGTTTATTCAGTTTACTTCTACATGGTTGTTCATCACTAGAGGAAGTCAGGACAGGAACTCAAGCAAGTCAGGAAGCCGGAGCTGATGCAGAGGCCATGGAGGGATGTTCTTTACTTGCTTGCTTCCCCTGGCTTGTTCAACCTGCTCTTTTATAGAATCCAAGACTTCCAGCCCAGGGATGGCACCACCTACAAGGGACCCTCCCCTCTTGGTCACTAATTGAGAAAATGCCCCACAGCTGGATCTCATGGAGGCACTTCCCCAACTGAAGCTCCCTTCTCTGTGATAACTCCAGCCTGTGTCAAGTGGACACACAAAACTAGCCAGTACAATTGACCTCTTGTCAACTTGACACACAAACACATCACTATTAAGCCTCAACCCTTATGCTCTTATTCATCCCCCCAAGGTCTAAAGTCCCACAGTCTTTACATATTAAAAGTTCAATTTATTTAAAATGTTCAATATCTTTTAAAATTTAAAGTCTCTTAACTGTGGGCTCCACTAAAATACATTCTACCTTCAAGAGGGAAAAATATCAGGGCACAGTCACAATCAAAAGTAAAACCAATGTCTGGGGTCCAACTCACGATTTTCTGGGCTCCTCTAAGGGCTTTGGTCACTTCTCCAGCTCTGACCTTCATAGCACACATCTTGTCTTCTGGGCTCCAGATGCCTGTACTCCATTTTTGCTGCTGTTCTTGGTGGTCATTCATGGTACTGGCATCACTAAAACACTGTCTTCCGCTGTAACTAGGCTTCACTAATAGCCTCTCATTGGCTCTCTTTATGGTGCTAGGCCTCAACTCCTTTGCAAGACCCCTTCAGTCCTGGGTCATCAATTGTAATTAAGGCTACACCTTCACCAATGGCCTTCCATGGTCTCTCACTGTGCTGAGCCTCAGCTGCTCTTCATGACCCCTTTGTGCGTCAAAACCAGTACCACCTGGGTGACTCTTACACATTACCAAGTCCTGCTGCAGCACAAGGTACAACCTTGGCTATCTCTGGAACACAACCTCTTTGTGCTCTCAGAAAACACTTCCCAGAAGATGTCACCTCAATGATGCTGGTCTCTTCTTAATCACTGCTCTAATTTCTTAGCTCCAGCTAACCAACATTAATAGTCCCAGTAATGTAAAGTTTTCACTTTAGTAGTTCTGGAATCTTGTTAATCACAGCTGATTTTTCAGCCCCAGCTAACCAGAACCACAGAATTTTCACAATCAAAATAGCAATGAACCTGATAGAGTCTTTAATCCTCCCTTTGAAATTTCACAAGCCAGGCCTCCATCTTCTGCACTGTTCTCAACATTATCTTCCAAGCTCCTACACAACATCCCATAGAGCTCTTAACAACCAATGGCTCTTCTAGCTCAAAGTTCCCAAGTCCTTCCACAATCCTCCACAAAACATGGTTAGGTTGTCACAGGAATACCCCACTCCTGGTACCAATTTGTCTTAGTCAGGTTTTCTATTCTTGCACAAACATCATGACCAAGAAGCAAGTTGGGGAGGAAAGGGTTTATTCAGTTTACTTATACATGATTGTTCATCACTAGAGGAAGTCAGGACAGGAACTCAAGCAGGTCAGGAAGCAGGAGCTGATGCAGAGGCCATGGAGGGATGTTCCTTACTGGCTTGCTTCCCCTGGCTTGTTCAGCCTGCTCTCTTATATAACCCACAAGGGGCCCTCCCCCCTTGGTCACTAATTGAGAAAATGCCCCACAGCTGGATCTCATGGAGGCACTTCCCCAACTGAAGCTCACTTCTCTGTGATAACTCCAGCCTGTGTCAAGTTGACACAGAAAACTAGCCAGTACAAGCAAATAACCTATATTTTAAAAAGACTGTTATAAGAAAATACTCTAGTGATTCAGTGTACTTGTAGATTTGAAAAGCATACATCTGTTATCAAACTGAACATATATATGAGCTGTAATTTATAGCCCTTTAGTGAGACAAGTAAAGGGCACTGGCCCATATTTGTGCCATGTCTTATGATAAAATCCAGCAGCACACATTCCACCTTAGGAAAGGTTTAACTACTCCCTTCAGTCTTCCGGATGGCGTGTTCCCACTAAGTGACTTAATGAAGCCACTTCCTCAGCTGTCTTCTTCAGAAAGATGAGTAGTCTTCATACAATATGTGGCATAGAAATATGAAAGCAGTATGTCTTAAATTATATTCTGTTTTGTGTGATGTCAAGGCCATCCCCAGGGTATTGTCAAGTCCCTAGTCCTGGTATCTGCATGAGGCCCAAACAATATGTTTTCAAATCAAATCAAGTTAAAGCAAACATTACACAATCATTTATACTGAAGGCAGACGTTAAGCCAAATTGAAGAAATATTGGAACTAGATGATATAGAATCTGTTGAGGTACAAAGGAGAGAAACGACTTCATCCTGATGACATTAATTATCATGTATAATACTCATTAAGTAAAATATTTGAGTCCTTTAAATATGTATGTTTTCTAACTTCACCTCTTCTCCTTACTATATCTTTGAGACCACAGAATTTAGAACTGCAAATCAAATTACATTTAAATTATAAGACACTGTGGAAATTCTCTGGTATTTTGTACCCTGGGGATGACATTTTGTACCTTCTCTTAGACAATATGTATTTGTTTCTCCAATTGTACTTGAGCTTATATATACATGTCAAAAATATCAGATGTTAATTTGTGACTACGACACTCTTTAACGATCATCTGAAAATCTCTGTTGATTTTCCCATAGGGCTTTTTCAACGAGCAATAGCTCAGAGTGGAACAGCCCTTTCCAGCTGGGCTGTTAGTTTCCAGCCTGCAAAATATGCTAGAATTCTGGCTACAAAAGTTGGCTGCAATGTGTCAGATACAGTGGAGTTAGTAGAATGCTTGCAGAAGAAGCCTTACAAAGAACTCGTTGATCAAGATGTTCAACCAGCCCGATACCACATAGCCTTTGGACCTGTGATCGATGGTGATGTAATACCAGATGACCCTCAGATACTGATGGAACAAGGAGAGTTCCTCAACTATGATATAATGTTAGGAGTTAACCAAGGGGAAGGGTTGAAATTTGTTGAAAATATAGTTGATAGTGATGATGGTGTATCAGCCAGTGATTTTGACTTTGCTGTTTCTAATTTTGTTGATAATTTATATGGATATCCTGAAGGCAAAGATGTTTTGAGAGAAACCATTAAATTCATGTATACTGACTGGGCTGATCGCCATAACCCTGAAACTAGAAGGAAGACATTGTTGGCTTTGTTTACGGACCATCAGTGGGTAGCACCTGCTGTCGCCACAGCAGACCTTCATTCAAACTTTGGCTCACCTACATACTTCTATGCCTTTTATCATCATTGCCAAACAGATCAAGTTCCAGCTTGGGCTGATGCAGCTCATGGGGATGAGGTTCCCTATGTGTTGGGAATCCCCATGATTGGCCCTACAGAGTTATTTCCTTGCAATTTCTCCAAGAATGATGTGATGTTGAGTGCAGTAGTAATGACATATTGGACAAATTTTGCTAAAACTGGGTATGTACCTAAGAAAAATACTTTGCCCTAATTGTATTAACAAATACCTCTTTAAGTATTCTTGAATAATGTATATATATTCTTAAATAGTGTAATATATTTTGTTTATTTGTTATTTGTTCTTTGATACCAGGCATCGAAACCAGTACCTTGAACATTCTTGAACACATTCTCCATCACTATGCTACATTCCTAGGCCAAAGTAGTAGACCAAAACACAGTAGCATATTAACCTCATATAGTAAACACTAATTCTGTATTTTACTATTTTGAACAGTTGCTATATTACTAGTTCTACCTTTTTCTAGTTTATCGAGACAGACTTGCATTCCTATTGCACGGCTCCATGGCAATATTACTTTGGCTGCTGAGGTGCACAGGCCATGACATCACCATTTTCAATGACATAGTGTTCTAGAACTTTCTAGTTCATAATACTGTATGCATTTTAACATTCATCTCAGATTCCATGGATCTTGCTGTACATAGAAGGGTCTGAGGTTCCAGAAGCTTCATATAGATACTTCTGTGTAGGGTAGGAAAGTACTCTGATGATGGACATCTCTTCAGGCGCTGGTCCCAAGTCCTCAGTTTACATTTTGACGCCATTTCTCTTGCACTGCCACTGGGAAAAATCAAACTTATTATGAGAATAATATTTTTTTAACTTTTTGCACTATTGTCAGAGTATTTGTGTATATGTTGTACTGTATATGTGGTGTGTGTGTGTGTGTGTGTGTGTGTGTGTGTATGTGTATATATGCTTATTCACTTGTGATGTGCTTATGGAAAAATGAGCTGTGTGTCCTTGCAGGAGTTCCAGGATAACTTATGTGGAGTTTGTCCTTTCCTCCTACACTGACACTGATTCTAGAGACTGAACTCATACTTGCAGGCTTGTCCCGCAAACACATTCACTGCTGAGCCATTTTCTGAACCAAAAATAATTAAAAGTGTTTTGAATAAATGCTAGTTCTTCTCTAAATGAATAGGGAACCAGAATGTGAAACTAACCAGCTTCATATTATCACTGACATAATTTTATTTAACTTAAATTTCTAAGTAGAAGCAAGTTAATGTTAAAACGTAATTCAAAGTTTTCCTATGTTAACTCTTTGAGTAAACATTAAGCGTAGTATTTTGACTAAGAAAAAGAATAAATGGAATATATGTGTCCTCACAGATTCTTTTTTGTCTTTTCACCCTTTTTCCTAGTGACCCAAATCAACCAGTTCCTCAAGACACGAAATTCATTCACACCAAACCCAACCGCTTTGAAGAAGTAGCATGGACCAGATATTCCCAGAAAGACCAGCTTTACCTCCATATTGGATTAAAACCGAGAGTTAAAGAGCATTACAGAGCCAATAAGGTAAATCTCTGGTTGGAGCTGGTACCCCATCTGCATAATCTCAATGACATCTCTCAGTATACCTCTACAACAACTAAAGTGCCATCTACAGACATCACTCTCAGACCTACAAGGAAAAATTCCACACCCGTCACATCAGCCTTTCCCACTGCCAAACAGGATGATCCCAAACAACAGCCAAGTCCCTTCTCAGTGGATCAAAGGGACTATTCCACAGAGTTAAGTGTCACAATCGCAGTGGGAGCCTCTCTGCTGTTTCTGAACATCTTGGCCTTTGCAGCCCTGTACTACAAGAAGGATAAGAGGAGACACGATGTCCACCGGAGGTGCAGCCCTCAGCGCACGACCACCAATGACCTAACCCATGCTCCAGAAGAGGAAATTATGTCTCTCCAGATGAAGCACACTGACTTGGATCACGAGTGTGAGTCCATCCATCCACATGAGGTGGTTCTTCGGACCGCCTGCCCCCCAGATTATACTCTAGCTATGAGGAGGTCACCTGATGATGTTCCTTTAATGACACCTAACACCATCACAATGATTCCCAACACTATACCAGGGATTCAGCCCTTACATACATTCAACACATTTACTGGAGGACAGAATAATACACTGCCCCATCCCCACCCGCACCCCCATTCACATTCAACAACTAGGGTATAGCCAGATGAGAGAGACAAACTCATTTTTTTTCTGATGGAGTGCAGTAAAAGATTATTGGAAGATTCCTTGGCTTTCAACTCGGAAGACTCTCACTATTTAAATAAGGAGGAATATTATGTGAATATACATATCAAGAACTTTGGGGGTTTTGAAAAATGAATTGTACATAGATATACACACAAATCAACTTTAAAAAAAAAGCAATTTCCGATTGCTTGAAGCAATTGTTCTGAATGATACTTTTTCATTCACTTTCAAGAATTCATTTGTTGAAGATTTAAGTTACATAACGGAGTTAGGCATGTGGAACACCAAACAGGAAAGTACTGTGTCTGAATACTTTAAAAACAGAAAAACAAAAATAAAAATAAAATCAACTATGAATATGCACAAGGGACACACCAATGGAATGTCAGATAATTTCGTCAGTTTTCATTTGGAGCCCTTTAATTGTGTAGACCATATTTGCTTAAGTACACAGAACACCTATGCTGTTAATGGCATAGCAGAAGCTCATGCTGAAAATTGCCAGTAAAACAAAGAAGTTTAAAGACTGGCAGGTACAACATTATCACATAAGTGCTGTCAGTACTAAGTCGTGGGGATCAAGGAGACTGGATATTTTTAGCACGATGTGCATGATAATTTATATGCTTGGTGGCTGTGCTGCTGATTAAGCCGTAATTAAAATTCTTCTCATCCCATTGGAGTTTTTAATAGGAGCCTCCTCCATCAATTGGCAGAACCTAAAGAAGATTTTATAAGGGGCAAAAGTAATTACAATAAAATAATTTGCAGTAGTTTCAATAATAGAGGGAATAGTTATTAAAGTCTTGGGAGAAAGTAGAGGTATAGTGGTGAATACTCACTGATATGAATCCCAGAAAAAATTTCTATGAGTTTAATATTCTTTTTATTCCCTTATATGTAATTTATAGAAATACCACTCTAATTGGACATGTGTTAGCTGCAGAGCTATAATTTGCTGTGGGTTTGTTTCTCTGAAGTTTGTTCCTTTCGGTAACATCCTTGCAAGGTGTAAGGACGCCCCAATAGTACCATTCTGATTAAAATTCTCAGTCAATTGATTTACTCATGTTGCATGACAAAATGTTTACTACTAAGAATTCAATAGAAAGTTCAGTCCCTCTTCATGTTGCAGCTTTCTCGCTGACGGTCACTTGAATTTACTCATGAGATCTCAGTAGAGGAACATAGGTGCAGAACCCAGGAGAGTCAACAGCTGGAGGGTTTGTCTTTCACATATGTGCAATTTCAAATGAATTTCTCTAAGACCACAGGAATCTCTGAATCCCCTGTTGTTTACCAGTAATATCAGTATATCACAGACCTTTCCAAATGTTTGTATATGTAATCAGATGTACATTTATATTAAAAAAAAAACAATGAGATGGACTTAAAGAGCACATCCTGATCAATGGTTTCTCTCTTATCTGTACTATATTTCTATTAGACTAAAGTTATGTGATTTTTTTTTACCTTTTTTCAGATGACTAGCAATTTTGATAGTTTGTAAGATAACGCAAAGGACTTTCTCTGACTAACTGCAGTAACAGAAACCTTTCTTTCCAGCTACCCTTTTTCAAGAATTGAAAGCTTATTATACAAAAGCAAACACTTGTATACTACTTGGTGGGAAGGACGTTGTGTATCTTGACCACATCCGTGGTCCTTGGGTGAAATAAAGATAATACGGAGAATGGCGATTAGTCAAATGCTAAGAGACATGATCTTTGCTCATTAAAGAGCTAAAATGTTTATTGCTGTTTTGTCTTTTATTTTGTTTTTAACCAAAAAAAAAGAAAAGAAAAGAAAAGAAAGAAAGAAAGAAGGAAAAGAAAAGGAAGAAAGGAATCTAAAAAAAAAGAAACAAGATTGTCTTGGAGTCATTTTTTAGAACAGTTGGGTTTTGAAAGACATATAGGCAGCTGCAGAGAATACAGCTGTGCATGGAGAGAGAATTTTGGAACTTTAGTACTAACTTAGAATGAGGAACTCAGAAAATGTTACCTTGGTAATTTTAAATACCCCTTCCCCTAGATGTCACACAAACATAGTGACCATTATTTTCACTTAAAAATACAAGTTTTGATGTTGCTCACTAGGGGAAAAATCTGTTGGAAATGTGGAAATGAAGGGGCACTATTTCATGAAGTAAGGTATCTGCTCATAACATAGGAGTGGCTAGCCTATCAGATATTTTGAAAAACATTCATCAAGAGAATTGGAAGGTGGTGAAAAAGATATTGATCTAGTATTAAAAGGTAAAAACTCTACTTTGAAAATCTTATTTGGTTATAGCCTCCAAAGTCCTAAACATCGATAAATTTAAGTATTGTTCCATTTAAAAATACAATTCTCTGTCATAAGCCAAGTCTTCAAAATCCAGAGTAGTCAACTCGCCATTGATGAGTGACATGCTTGTACTTTAGAAAGTATGTTACCACCGACAGTGACCAAGAAGAACTATGCAGCCGCTGAAGCACTGTGTAATGCCAAACTGTCTTTTACTACATTAAGAAAACAATAAGACTAGAAATAAAGATTACATCAAAATGTACTGTGAATGAGTGCTTTCATATGCAGCAATTACTTCACTTGGAAAAAATTATTCTAATAGGTTATAGTGAGTGCTCTGTTTCTATCTTACTATAAAAAAATGCTACATATCTCTAACATCTAGTTTTTGACAGTACAATTCCTGATTCATATTAATTTAGGGAAATATTTAAGAAAATAATGTTTACTGAAAGAAAAGGAAACAAAGTAGTCAGAGTTTAGGGTTTCCCTCTTGGGGTATGGCAAAGGTATTGTGAGTCACTGTGAGTAGCTAGTCTAGTTTGTTTTACCAGACTCTGTCTTCCTGAACATAAAATTGTGTCTTGCACAACCAGAACTAATAACTCTTAGCAAACTGAAATATAATTTTTAAATGAAAGCAAAAATTTGGCATTTTGATTTGGTTTTATCTAATGTGTTTGGATTGTGTTTATCAAGAAGGTATTATCCTGCTAGGGGAAAAGCTAATACTAAGGTGAATAACTATTTTAGCATTATTTATTAATTCAGATTGTCTTGATTGAAGTTAAATAGCAACAAACAAGGATAAGATTCTTAGAATTCATAGTTGATATCAAGCCAAAATAAGTTTTTGTTGTTTTGATTTTATATAATTTTGCCAACATTTATCAAAGATTTATGATGTTTTCTGTATAAACTTAGGGGTGTTAAAGTGGCAGATTTAATGGTTTTAAATGTTATTGATATGTTGAATGTGGATCAAATTTAGTTTACTATAGATACTTAATAAATTTGATCACTAACTTTCATGAAATATTGAATATAATTTTCTGAATCATCTCACGTTTCCAATTTTGAGATATTTTCCAGGTCTAAGAACATACTTTAATGCACATCTTTTGACACATATTGAAGGAATACAATATATACAAATAAAAATTCCCAACCACATATGATAGTAAGTAGACAAAATGCACACAGTGCATAGCAGTGAGTCTGATACAGAAGTGGAATGCCAGCACTCAATTTTTATATCTGTACTTATAACATCAGTAATTTCTCCTGTTGGTACAGTTGTATTGAAATGCATATGAACATCCAGAAAAGATACAGAGAGTGGAGCAGATGTTCCTGGCTTTACAGGCATCAGAATTTCAGAGTCAATGGCATCTTTTCTTTGGCACATCTCCTTGAAGTATTTTCACAATAACAAATAATGAGTGGAATCCCTAGGAAGCTGACAATAACCATGGCAGCCCTCTTGTAATTTTGTTTACTTCTTAGTGATTGGTTCAAGCTTCAGGCCTTTTATTTCAAGTAATTAGTTGTTATACACTATCACTTTTTAATGTGAGTGGATATTTGATAAGTTGGTTATACTTTCTCCAAAATAAATCTAATTAATGGGCACTTCCTGCTGATATTTGTTATCATTCAATTAATTATCTTGCCAAGCTTCTGTCGGAGCAGTTGCCATCATCCTTTAGTCAATATAACAATGGCATGTCTCCAATAGCCTTCTACTTCTCCTTTGCTTGACAAGTCAACAACGCAAACTTCAGCTTTTCATCAAAATTCTAAGCTTCCTACTCATGGGATAGATTGGGCTAACTTGATTCACTCCTACAAACTATAAGTTGGTTTTATTCTAACACTTAGCTGTATTTTTATTTAGGCCAGAAATCAATTCAATTTGTTTAGCACTACTGAAAATACAGACTGGGAAAATTCATCTGCAGTGCTAGAGCGCCTTCTCTTTTTGTTATTTTGTTTAGAAGGTATCGTTTTAATTTAAAATTTATAGCTGGTGATAATGTCATTTAAAAGATAAAATAGAATGCCTATGGTATTAATTGCCAATAAGGGAAGTTTATTGGGAAGTCCTGGGTTTAATTTGATTTTGTGTTATGTCAAAAAAGTCCAAATATCCCTCTGAAATGACTGAGGTAATTTTTTGGAATAAATGGTAATTAGGTTGACATCTGATTTTAATAGTGTTTAAGAATGAAACCTTACAATTCTAAGAGAATTTAATTTTTTTTTTTTTCAGAAACAGAGGTGGTGGTACATACCACTCATCCCAGCACTCGGGATATAAAGGAGGGCATGTGTCTCTGAGTTCTAGGCCAGCTTAAGTCTATATAGCCAGACAGTGTTACATAGTAGTACCTTTTTCTCCAAAAAATGTGTCAACTGGGTAAAATTGTTTTAGAAAGAGTCAATTATTTTAAATGAACACACATTTGACACGTAATCAAAATTTTATCTAGCTATCAATTACAACGTATATGGTATGCATACTCTGTATACAATGTGCTTTATAGAATACATAGGACGGTCCTTTCAGATGTCTACCTTTATATCCTCTAAATATGTACAAATCAGGCAGGCAGGAGTTAGTCCTCTGAAAAGCAGCCAGCCCTAGTTCTTGCTTTCTAATTTAAATCAATAACTATTGATGACTTAAGGAAACTTGTAAGTTTCCAAGTACAAAAATTCAGCAGCTGAAGTCCAAACAAAGAGACCTTCTCTAAATAGCATTTCCAGAACTGATGGCTGTTATATGGTATAATTAAAAAAAAAGTAATGTTTTTTATTATTCCTTCCCTAAAGTCATATTGGTCAGCCAAGCATTGGAAACGTGCTGTGCTTTCATCAGGCTGGGTCCGCTCTACCTGTGTTTGGACACCCACATCTCTCATTAAAAATGACTTTGTTATCATGAATAAATACCTTCGTGGTTTCTAAGTTGTGCTGACTTTTTTAAAGATCAGGAAATTCACTCTCTGTCTGGCACAAAATGAATGTACTTCTGCAACCTCATCCTGTTACCCACAGATGCAGGGAACATTTTGACTTCTTGGAAATAAGAATGTTTATGATCTCTTTAGTACTTGGTGATTTCAGAGAAACAGGTTGAAGAGTAGAGTTGGAGTTCTTGGAGTTAGCCTGATAGGAAAAGCGACAAGCAAAGACAAAGAACTCCTAGAAAGACCGTGAAGTAAGAAAAAAGGAGAAAAGTCTTTAAATTTTAATTTAGGCATGCTTCCAAATAATGTGTTGTGGCTTGTGAAAAGGAAAACATATGAACCAGAAATCTATTGAGATTAAGACTAAATAAGGCTTACATAGAGCAAATAAGTTAAAACTTTAAAAGGATATAATAAACTTTCTATTAAATATATGTTTTTAAAATTTTATGTGCATTGTTGCTTTGCATTAATGTATATCTATGTGAGGGTGTCAGGTTCACTAAAACTAAAGTTATGAACAATTGTGAGATAGGGCCCTGGGATTTGAACCCAGGTCCTCTGGAAGAGCAGATAGTGCTCTTAAGCACTGAGCCATCTCTCCCACACCTAAAATCATAATCCTTGATACATGTCTCCCAATGTTTTGAGAAGTAAGCAAAAGTATAGATATAAAATATTTGTAATTTTTTATTATCTACTAAGATTGGGCCTTGGGACTGAGATGCATGAAACATTTGTGTTTCATCTGTATAAACAAAGACAAGGGTAAAATTCCCAAGCTAGAAATAACAGAATTCCACCAAGGTGAGGCTTAGCTTTCAATATCTCCAAATTGTCGTCTAAAAATACTGACCTTGTCTGGGGGTTTCTATGGATATGTAATATATATCTAAGCGTGTCTTTCTAAACAAAAGTGATGGTTATAAGATTTGATGTATTGGATATGATTATATTTTATCTACATTTTTATATTTTCTTATACTTAACAGAATGCCTTCTTCTGAGTTTCATAAAGTCCTAAATACATTCCATAAATTTTCATGTAGAAGCAGCCTATCCCAGCGAAATGGTGTTATTTTAAGTACTTCCTTCTGCCCTAGTTCTGGAGAACTGCCTTGATGATCTTCAGGCTAAAACATTTCTATCTCTCTCTAAAGCACTGCAGTTCATTTTAAGAGCAGCCTGCCTCTCCGTGATGACACATCTCCTCAACAGCTATTAGACCTTCTGTTTCTATGACTTTTCTAGTTACTCTTTTTGATTCTTAATCTTAAAATTAGATTTAATGAACATCGGCTTCCTCTTTTCTAAGAGTAGTTAGAAGCCAGTGAATGTCACTCACGAATGACAGGTATAAGCCCCTAATTTCTTCAGTAAGCAATGCCCCACCTTCCTTTATTTCTTCATCAAATGGTGCCTAAGGTGTTAGACAACAGTCAAGATACTGCATTCTAGGTCCAGTTTTGGGACCTACTAACACACTATTATTATCAAACTTAGAATAAATTTAAGCCCTTGGACTGATTGAGATCATGTTTTTTTGTGTGTGCTCTTTGGTATATTTAAGTATTGCCTATTTACTCCACTTTATGTATTGAAATAGTAGAATAGTACTTCTGAGTTTCACCACATCACCAATTAAATTTTACTGCACAAGTCTGTCAATCAAGGTGGATGATGGTAATTTTTCCCAGCCTAATATTTTGGACAAATCTGGACCCATACTCTGCTAAAAGACTGAGGAACATGGTATATCCAGGTTAAACTTCACCTCACTTCCATACCTGACAGAAGCTTTTCCTCTGCCTTGGTCCTAGCTTGTAATTGTCAAGTCTTGCCATTAGCCATCTACCATGAATCTGGAATTCTAAGCCAGTGACAATATTTTGGAATTTTGTTCTTATATTTATATAGGATTTTTTTTCCTAATAGCTATACAAACCCCATGACCCAAGTTATTTTAAAGATTAAAAAATGGATGTCTAGTCTTCCATGAATCATTATTTTTTCAAAATAAAAATCCTCACTCATAAAAAACAAAAACAAAAAACAAAACAAAAAACAACCAAACAAACAAAAATCCAAACTAAATCCTTTACCATTTTCCCATTTCAATCACTGTTCTTCAAATGCATTTACAAGCCTAGTATGTTAAGCAGTATGGAGTCCATGGTTGTGCATTAACATGCTTCAGTAGAGTTTATCTCAGCCCAGTGTTTCCACTGCCATTTTCTCAAAAACCCATTTAGTAATTACTAATGGTGTACCTGTGGAATAGACTTATAACACCTGTAATTGAGACAGAGCTTTACTAATGATGCTCCCTAAAATTTTCACATTTGTGCTGCTAATCAAATTCTATCATATCTTGATAGTCAAAACTTGATCATTACAAATTTTCAGTGTATTTAGAACTTAGATCTCAGAGTAATACAATCCAATACTGTGACAAATGTCACCTTTCTTTTGCATACACAAGGAGAAAACAAAACAAAACAAAGTAAAGCAAAACACATACAAAATAAAAACAAAGAAACTAAGCCAAACCAAACCAAAATAAAATAAGATATGATAAAAAACTATTATGCAGAAGCATGCTGAAAGCAAAGACCTGGAAGGGAGCAGCCATGGCTTGTAATCAAGACCCATCATTAATTGATCAGTTAGTAGTTTCCAGTTCTCTATCACACTCACAGTAAAGTAGTGTTTTGCTCCCTCAAAATACTTTATGATGTGCTTATTATCTCATTCCTTATGTTTTTAATAAATGTCATTATAATGCCTTGCAAATAAGAAAATTACATACCAAAATTAACTAGACCCAAAGACTACAACTTAAGAAACTCATATACAATTAAAAGTGCCCTTCCAAGGGATGATGTGAATCATCACATTGAGTTGTTCACTTTCAGTACAAAATCTCTTTACTCACATGTTTACCACTAACTCACTCCCTAGAAGACAGATACTGAGGTCCTGTACTACATGCAAAGCACTCATCAGTGATGGGTGACTGAGCAAAGCATAGGACCTGTTCTCATGTGACCAGCAGCCAACTAATTGTCTTTCTGTCTACACACATAGCCCAGGAAAGATTACCAGATTCATTCTGCGATCTATTTACTTTTATTTAAAATGCTTATTTCACATCAAAGTTGTCCGTGGTAAGAGACTTGGGATGCTGTTTTGAATTTTCACTTTGGGATTTCTATGTTGCTGGCATTAAATCATAAATGAAAATATAGAATGAATTTTAACACTAATCACCAGTAATGATTAAAATGTCGATTTTCAACTAATCCAGTGTATGTTTTGTGCTTCTTAATCTGTTGTGCTGCCTAGCCTGAAACTCATAGAGAGCCTCCGCCTCAACCACCTAAAGTCCAGTTCAACATATTCTTGAAATTGGATGCCTTAATATAAAATGAGCAGGCTGAGAGTGTAGCTAAGTGGTACAACAAACACTACGCAAGGAAGCCTTGAGTTCAAACCTAAATCAAGGAGAGAGAGAGAGAGAGAGAGAGAGAGAGAGAGAGAGAGAGAGAGAGACAGAGACAGAGACAGAGACAGAGACAGAGAGACAGACAGAGAGACAGAGACACAGAGAGATACTTCTCTAAGAGGGATCTCTATAACAAGTTTATAAGAAAGATAGTAACTAAAATGACTCTTAAAGTTATCCCTAACAAATGTGTATTTGCCCATATCTGTAATTCCAGCACTCAAGAAGAGGTTGTGATTTTCATAGTCACACTCTGTCTTTAGAAGAGAGAAATGAATATTCTTCAATTAATGACATTCTAATGACAATGGCAATAACTTGCTTCTCTACAGACATGACATAGTTATAATTCAAGGACAGCCAAGACCATCAAACTCCACAAAACAATGATCAGCCTCTCATCAGCCATGTCAGAAAACCCTCTAAAGCCCTTGTTGGAAAAGCAGCACAGTGCCAAAGAGAGGGTGACAAATGAAGGCTAGCAGTAACATTCAAAATCAAATTCAGAAGAGGGAAGAACTTTTTATTTGTGTCCTAGAGGTTCTGCCAATGAAGAGACTTTTTTTTTTCTTTCAAGATAGGGTTACTCTGTAGATCAGGCTGGCCTGGAACTCAGAAATCTGTCTGCCTCTGCCTTCCAAGTGCTGGGATTAAAGGCATGCATTACCACTGCCCAGCTATTTACATGGGATTTGGACACTTGTGGAAAAATATGGACACTTGTGGAAAAATACTACTACCATACTGAACACAAAAAGATTTAATCCTAGATGAATTGAAAATCCAAACTTGAAAACTTAAAGGGAAAGATTTAAAAATACATATAAAAATATTGTCCTGTTATTAGGTAGAGTCAAAAATTAGTAAACAACACACATGTTTATCTGAAACAGTAAAGAAGAATAAGTCAAAATTAAAATCTCTATATATCAAGTAATTGTTACAAAATATCAAATAGCACATTGCAAAACTCAGTGTTTTTTATAGATTGAAATTTAATATACTAGTAATTTCTAAGAATACAATTCAATTTAAACCAGGATATTTAGGAGCTGTTCAACATAACTCAAATAAAAAATAATTATTTCAATGAAGATTAAATTCAAGAAAGGAAAGAATCCTTTTATAGTGGTAGAGTTTGTCTGAATAAACAGCACAAAATTTAATGAAAAAAATTCAAAAAAGTAGGAAGGAAAGAAGAATGTGAGGAAAGGAGTGGGGAAGGAAGTAATGAAGGATTAAGAAAGGAGGAAAAGCAAGAAGAGAAGAAATGAAATGGAATTGAAACATGTAACAAGAACCTAGAAAAAGAATAAATATATGGGAGTAAAACCCTCAGACAGAAACTCATAGTGGGATCAGAGAACTACATCAATAAAAGCACTATTCCATTAAGAGTACTAGACACTGAAGCATCAGACTTCAGAACTAAGGCTTTAAGCCAGGAGAAATTGAAATAGCAAATGCCAATAGGAAATAGGGTGTAAGAAGGTGCTTTTTAGATTGCACCATAAACTCACACTGCAAATACAACAGCATTCAAGAGACCCCTGTCAAAAGTCAGGAATTTAGAAATGCTATTTCCATGGGTATTTCCTGAGACATTGGCCAGAAAATGACCGTCAGAGAGCAAAGACCAAATGAGCATTAGAATGTTAAAGACACAGAGTTTGTGGCTGTGAAAGTTAAGCATTTAGATTTACCCTAAAGATTAGAAATATGAATACAATAGAGAAGTTATAGTTTACATAGAATACTGTAGAGGAAAAAACAGTTTAGTTACTTATAATAATTATTTTTTCATTGGCAACTCTTGTGTCTTTTAATGTAAAAATATCTTGTTGTAATTTTCATATAATTCAGTTACTAAAGAAAAAAAAAACAAAAAACAAAGCAGAACAAAAGCCCTGCAGGCATTATAAGCTTTGCCGAAACTACTCATTAATCTATAAAAAAAAAACCAAAAACCAAAAAAACAAAAAACAAAAAACAAACAAACAAACAAACAAACAAAAAAAA
>JADRCD010169626.1:13362-30598 GCA_019843815.1 Montemys delectorum | reverse complement strand
CACACACACACACACACACACACACACACACACACACACACATATGCAAAAAAATCAGACAATGTGCATTATCTTCTAAGTTCTCTGAAGTGGAAATTTCTGGTTACATCATGTGATTTTGCTGAAGCAGACTTTTGTGATGTTTTGCTGAAGCAAAAGATATAAGAGGTCAGATGGTGTTTGGAGAGAGTACAAGTAGGATCAAATATATAGTGACAGGGCACTTAAATGGTGACAGGGCTGTGCAATGCGTTGTTGTTCTCAGGTCTTCCCTGATCTTCATTTTGTTGGGAGAGACAACACAGAAAGCTCCTCCTGGCTTTGCAACTGGTTCTGGTGGCTCCCATTGACTCGTGCCCATTTGGCAGAGGCCTGGCTGTTTCTGCTGGATCATGCCACTATTGCTGACTTAGGTTTAGGGACACTCTGAACAGGACTTCTGGTACCCTGCCAACAGAGATTAGAATCACCCCAAAGAACTACTTTTAAACAGGTTCACATTCCCTTGTCCTATTTACCATCTTATCTCCCCTACCTTTGGATGGTGGTCTAGAAACGGAGATCAAAATGTTTCAGAACCCTTATTTAAGTAGGTTTTGGAAAAATCTAAGCCTATAGTTCTTCCCCATGTAAAAGAGGGTGATATCTCAGCTGAAGGTCACAGCTCTTCAGAAACCAGCATTTTGGGACTGTCCCTTGCAGGCTTTTAACCAAACTTTTGCTACCTTTATCTCTTGTGCCTATCTGTGTTAACAGCTGGAAGTTCTGCACTGTTTGCTGTGGTTTTCTTATATACCACCCACACATTTTGTAAAACAGGATCACTTTAGTAAACTATTTCTATGGTCCTAATATTAATTATGATCAGTTTTCTCTTAGGACCAAGAATAAAGCAGATCAATTTGGTGAAAGACTTTTGGAGGAACTATGGGTGGAGAAGCCATTTAAAATAAAACGTGGAAGCAACAAATACCAAAGTTTCTTGGACAATCGCGGGCTTTCTAGGGTTTAGTATGCCTGAACACATAATTAGTTAGAGTCACATGGGTGGTGGCACAATAAGTTTGTTAGAAAATACGCAAATTCTATAAGATCACCAGTCATCCCAAGGCATGATGGAGTTAGGAAACCTCAAGAACACAGGACTAGGAAAGAAACCCCTGATTCCTCAGGACCTGGCACACATTTCTCACTCTTGAAGACCAAGAGAGAAGCATTTTGACACAAATGACAAAAGTTTCTGTGTATGCATAGACACAACTGTTCCTTCTTTGAGAGACCCTGAAATAAGAACGGGTCATGAACTATGCTTAAAGCCAACTACCTGATTTTACCACTCTACCCTCACTCCACTCGAATCTTGGCTAGTTCATCTCATACACAATCTCACAGATACAAAGGGAAGTGCCAAGACAAGAAAAGTAAGTAACCTAGCTCTTCTTGGTTTTGCATAACTCTACAACTTTAATCATCAAGCCTTGTTGTTCATCTTCCAAATGACAAAATTATACAGATATAGTTATTATTAAGATACTTACAACTCTCCTGAGAGGACCACACCTACCCCTTGGATCTTTACTTAATAAGCCACAACTTTGCTTCATGTTGACTCACCTTAAAATTATTTTCTGTTGTGATGTAAGCCAAGTCAGGCCACCCTGAGCTGAGGCCTCTGAAGGGAGAGAGGAAGGGATCAGGCTACACTGAGAGGAGGCCAGGCTGTGTCCCTCTGTTGATGACATTGCTGAAAAAAGGCCTCTAAGAAGGAAGTGGATTAAACAATGTCTGAGGAACCAACCTCAGGCAGGAAGAAAAAGACACTTATTTTAACAGAAAGGTAAGATCAGACATCACGTGGAATAAGAACAGACTCTGTACAAACAGAAATGTGAGAACCAACAAGAGCTCAAGGAGCAAACGATGTAATAGAAGAGAAATATTCAATAGGATTGCTGGATGCTGGGGATGGCCCAAGGGTTATGAGAACTGGCTGCTCTTGCAGGAGACTGTAAGTAGTTAAATTCCCAACACCTACACCAGGTAGCTCAAAAAGGTGTGGACCTCCAGTGCTAGTGGATCTGATGCTCTCCTCTGACACCCACAGGCACTCACATGTGCTTGTACACCCAGGCACACACAAAAACACAAAATTAAAAGGAAATATCTGTTTTCAAAAGGTTGGGAAATGAATCTAAAGAAACCCACTGTAACATGGAGCCAAAGACAGGAAATTTAAATATAAAATACTCAAAGAGAAAACACAGAAATCAAACACTAACTTACAAATTCTAACATCTAAAAGACAGAAAAGGGAAAAGAGATAAAATTATTAAAAGGAAAAAATAAAGATATTACCCAGAATTGTGGAGTATAATTTTGTACATTCAGAAATCTCTGGTATTGAGGTTAGAAATATATATTTTGCACTTGTACCAAATATTGGTATACTCCCACATGACTACTAAAGCCTGGAGATGTCAGAAGTAAAGTGTTTCATTTGATAATGGGGTGACTGGTGGCTGAGTGCTCTCATTCGATTCAGGGGCTTGTTGCTAGTGGAAGCAGCCTTGTGATTAGAGGTTGGAGCTTACAGCTCCATTTTCCATCTGATAGGTCCTAAAACTCACTCTATAGACCAGGGTGGCCTTGAACTCACAGAGATCCACCTGCCTTTGCCTCCTGAGTGCTGGGATTAAAGGTGTCTTTGAGAAAGACTGAGTCTGTCTCAAACTGCCAATTATTTAATCAATCATATCTAACTAATGGCAACTCCACAAAAAAAATCCAACAATCTCAAATCAGAACAGTGTTTAGATTCCTTTGGGGTTGCAGAATGAGCCAAAATGTTGGCAGGCTGGTGTACCTGGAAAACCAAGATGTGTCAAGACCCTTTCATGTACCCTGTGTCTATTCCTGAGTGGAAATTCTTATAATGATTAGATCTCAATAAAGCTCTCTCCTGAGTTGGTGAGCTCTAAAAAAATCATCAAAGCTCTGCCTGGGAGTATGGGAGCTTTTGATTTTTAGCCAACTCAGAAGTTGTGGGTAACCTGGGACCTACTAATGTTTGCCCTCTGGAATGGAGTCAGTCTTTGGGACTGAGCCCATAACCCGTGGTGTCTGTATTGACTCTGGTTAATGTCAGAACTGAATTGATTTGTAGCATGCCCAGTAGTATCTGTGAAGAGGTGAATTGTTCGGCACATCTCCCTTACTCCCTCAAATGGTTTTAAAGAATTGGACATAATGTGAATGAATGCAGGAAAGGAAATAGGTTTTATGTTGCTTTATACAAAGGCCTATTGAGAGATCCAACAAAATCTGTAAAAATAAAGTCATACCAAACACTTTATTGTGAATTTCAGCCATAAGGGACAAGACAGTACTGAAAGCTTCCAGATGCTACAGGCAGCAAGAGAGTCACTAGAAGGATCAGATTCCTCCAAAACAATATCAAAAGCAAGAAGTCAATGGAGAAATTCTGGGGACATGAAAAGGAAAGGAGCCCTTCATTCAGGAACTTGGTTAAATTTTTTGTTTTGTTTTGTTTTTTTGTTTTTTGTTTTGTTTTGTTTTGTTTTCCTGCCTGCAGAGAAGCAAGAAGTCTAGTGCAGTTAATGTCTGCTGCCTGCTTTAGGTCTTTTTTTTTTTTTTTTTTTTTAATTTCCAGCCCTGTATCTGCTTTTTTATGATATGCTCACCAGAGACCTTGTTTAGAAGGAGGATTCATATTATTAAGCACCTCTGGAAGCCCTGGTGTCTCTTACTTTTCCTTAACAGATTCTAATCTCACCCAAGACATCCATGGAACCAAATTGTCATCTCTTCATTAAGTGTGTGTGTGTGTGTGTGTGTGTGTGTGTGCGTGTATGTGTGTGTGTGTGTGTGTGTGTGTGTGTGTGTGTGTGTGTGTGAGAGAGAGAGAGAGAGAGAGAGAGAGAGAGAGAGAGAGGGAGAGAGAGAGAGAGAGAGAGAGAGAGATGGGGGAATGTTTCTTAACCATCTGAAATGTAACTTTGAAAGCCACTGAAATGGTATGTATGGCTAACTCCAGACAGTTACCTGTGGTACTTTCTCTCTCTCTCTCTCTCTCTCTCTCTTTTTTTAACTCAGAAACATTTTACTTTTTTTTTTTTACATGATTTCAATTTATCTTAATTTGTTAACATTTAAAGACATATTTTAAATAAATAGAATTAAATCACATTCTTGTTTCCCTTTTGTACCCCAACGCCTCCCAGAGACCCCCCTTCAATACCTACAATACCATTTTTTGTCATATTTTTTAAAATTTATAAAATTTTACGGAATTTTATAAATTTTAAATAACTCCAAACATATTAACTGTATATTTCAAAATAATACATCACTACTAGTATTTTCTAAATGAAGACACATATAAAATCTTTTTGTTTGTTACTTTGTTTTGTATTTAGTAGACCTTAAAATCTTGGCTCTTACTGTGGTATGAGCCCAAAATAAGAACAATTTTTAGACATTGGATTTCATTGTAATAAGACTGTACTTCAATGACCCTCACATCACCAAAGGATTTTATCTCCACTGTAGCTAAGCTGAGAGTTGACAGTTCTGCTGCACCAAGGAATGAATTGTAAGCACAATTTTTGGATATAGACTTCCTGCTATTCAAAGCTGTTTGACTTGAGTGATTGTCATCATTCTCAGCCCATAGAGAACAGGTTATATTCATTTAAGAAATGGTGTGTGTATTAAGATGGTCTATCCATAAAGTCATTTACCAACTGTTTCAATGAACAAAGGTTCTGCTTAGAGGGTGACACAGACATTAGGTGTGGGTAAGAATCTGGTTTATTGGCTGTGATAATTTAGAAAAGCATTCATCTCAGAGAAAGAGTAACTTATAAGGTCCTCTTCAAACTTGATACAAGAGTTACAAACATCAAGCAAACATCATTCAGTCTCACTCTTTGTTGTTCTCTCACAAGCCACCACCCAAGTTAATTGTCTACCTTTCTTTTGGCTGTATAAATACTTTTGAAATATGTAATCTGTTCTGAAAACCTTAGTATAGTGTTAAAAATGAAATAAACAATTCTACTAATAGAGAGGCTGAGATAGGAAAATCATGATTTCAATGTGGTACTCAGCAAGACACTGTCAGGTACAAACAAGCAGAAGTGTACATGTATTGTACAATATTGGACCTTTTTCTCCATTTACCAAATTAGAGAGAACAATGGATGACAGTCTACAAATTTCTAATTTCTCATATTTTTGATAATATTAATCTTCATATTAAGATATTAAGAAAAAGTAATTGTTACTTCCTGTTTTTTTGTTTTTTTTTTTTTTTTTTTTTGTAAGAGGTGGAACTAGGTTTGTGTAAATTTTTTGAAAGATTACTTTCTTGCTTCTTCTATGGTGTAGTTTTGCTCCTTATGTTGGTGTTTTCCATCTATTATCCTTTGTAGGGGTGGATTTGTGGAAAGATATAGTGTAAATTTTGTTTTGTCATGGAATATCTTGGTTTCTCCATCTAAGGTAATTGAGAGTTTTGCTGGGTATAGTAGCCTGGGTTGGCATTTGTGTTCTTGTAAGGTCTATATGACATCTGCCCAGGATGTTCTAGCTTTCATAGTCTCTGGTGAGAAGTCTGGTGTAATTTTGATAGACTTGCCTTTATATGTTACTTGACTTTTTCCCTTACTGCTTTTAAAATTCTTTCTTTGTTTTGATTATTATGTGACAGGAGGAATTTCTTTTCTGGTCCAGTCTATGTGGAGTTCTGCAGGCTTCTTGTATGTTCATGGGCATTTCTTTCTTTAGGTTAGGGAAGTTTTCTTCTGTAATTTTGTTGAAGGTATTTACTGGGCCATTACATTGGGAGTCTTCACTCTCTTCTGTACTTATTATCCTTAGGTTTGGTCTTCTCATTGCATCCTGGATTTCCTGGCTATTTTGGGTTAGGAGTTTTTTGCTTTTTGCATTTTCTTTGACTGTTGTGTCAATTTTTTCTATGGTGTCTTCTGCCCCTGAGGTTCTCTCTTCTGTTTCTTGTATTCTGTTGGTGATGCTTGCATCTATGACTCCTGATTTCTTTTCTAGGTTTTCTAACTCCAGGGTTGTCTCTCTGATTTCTTTATTGTTTCTATTTCCATTTTTAGATTCTGGATGGTTTTGCTCATTTCCTTCACCTGTTTGATTGTGTTTTCCTGTAGTTCTTTAAGGGATTTTTGTGTTTTTCTCTTTAGGGGCTTCTAGCTCTTTACTTGTGTTCTCCTGTATTTCTCTGAGGGAGTTATTTATGTCTTTCTTAAAGTCCTGTATCATCATCATGAGAAAAGACTTTTGATCTGAATTTTACTTTTCTGGTGTGATGGTGTGTCCTGGACTTGCTATGGTGGGAGAATTGGGTTCTGATGATGCCAAGTAACTTTGGTTTGTGTTGTTTATTTTATTACGATTCCCCTGCCCCCACCACCATCTGGTTATCTCTAGTGCTACCTGCCCTGCCTAAATCTGACTGGAGCCTGTCCTTCCTGTGATCCTGGGCTTGTTAGAGCACCTGGGAGTGGAGCTTCCTCTGGGTGTTGTGGGACTGGCTGTGGAGTTTGTGCCCAAGTTCTGCTCAGGGCACCTGTGGTACTCTCTTAAGAAGCCTGTTTATACCCTTACTTGTGTCTGTCTTAACCTAATAACCAAACTTGGGTATATCTTACTTCTCTTGTGAGCTCCGTCTTTTCTCCTAGCCCTTATGTGTAAGCTTCTATTAAAATATATTCAATTAAACCTCCATCTTTGCTTCAGTGTACTGCATAGTCTTAAATTTCTTCTTAGCACTGAAGCTATAAATGTCTGTTTGGCCCTAGTCGATGTCCTTAAAATATTATGGCAGCTCCATAGGCTGATGTGGATGGCAGATGAAACTTTGTCTCAGCCTTCTCACCTCTGACAAGTGGAATAAAGCTGTACCATCATGGGAGAAAATCACTTACAATTAAGAATAAAGACATTTTTAAACTAAGATTTTGGAAAGTTATCTTCCAAACTTCCAATAAAAATATGATTCATCAAAATAATAGAGTAAATGAAAGATGATTTTAGATCTTAGAACAGGAGTTCCAAGTCCAATTTGAGGGTTAAGAGTCAGCTGGCATTTAGAAAAGACCTGTTCAAACTGGATAGGTCAGAGTAAGGTGCAAGCTCTTTATCAGAAACATAAATGAAGACATTTGTACCTTTTGATAAAGTTAGATAGATTTCTATTGAAGTTTGTGACCTATGTTAATTTTTTTAACTTTAATTCTCTAAGGACTACATCTTTCACATGGTAGATATGACCATTGGCAACCACAAATATTTTCTTCTAAATTTTATTGCTAATATTACATCTCAGATCATACAATGCACTTCTCAAAGTGGTGTGTGTGTGTGTGTGTGTGTGTGTGTGTGTGTGTTACAGAATGGCTCTAAAGGGTTATGGAGACCTTACTCAAGGCAAAAGAAGAAAGCTGATATGGATTCAAAAGGAGTGACTGCAGCTGGTAGGGTATTAATATAACAAAGTCAGTTGCAGAACTGTTCTGAGGCATAGGGCTGCTTTAAGGCTCAAAGCTAAACCCATTTGAATGGTAATTTAATTGAGCCATGTCAAATAGGGCTCCTGGTAAGTGGGAGCCATGGGAACATCAGGAATTTTTTCACCTGTCACTCCCAAACTGTGAGGTGATAGTTTTGTTGGTTGTTGCCACACCCCCCTCTGTCAGGGGTTCCTTTTGTTATGACCTAGGTAAAGCTGAGGGGTTTATCATTTGTTGATCTAATGTATTTTTTGCTTGTCTGCTATGGTTTTGATACCTTCACTAAATTCCTGTGTTCCTGATTTAACTGCTAGGTTGGGTTTACAGATAGTAGTACTTGGTATGCATAAATTATCAACCCATGCCTTCTTGTTTGTGCTGGATAGACGGTAGTTGTTTATGTGCACAAACAAGGAGAGAGTCACTCTGCTTGGATATGTATCCTCAAAATGAGGAAAACTATTGTCTTGTGAAATCACTCCTGGTTTCTGAAAGCTACTGTTTCATACACTGGAGGGTGACTTAGGGCAGGGTATAGCCTGATAGCCACCAACGCTGTTGAGATGAAAGTGATCTAAGTGATTCATGTCCCTGAACCATTTGAGAAGACACTTAAATCCTTGGGGAAGGCATGTAGATGAGCCAGTGAAACACACAATTAAGCAGAAATATTGAAATTCTTAAAGCCAAGGAAAATCAAAGTATTTTCAAAGAGGAAGGAACCGTTATTTTAGATTACATAGGGCCTGGCCTTTCCATAAATACATGCAGATAATATGATAAGTATTAAACAATACTTTTAATTAAACAATAGCTTGACTAAACTTATACAATGATACTGGGAAGTTAGTTGAGTTTAGAGAGGGAAAACAAAAAAGAGACAGAGTCTTCATTTGTATTGAGAGAACTATCCCTATTAGCCTCAAAACAACAATATCACAGGTAAACTGAATGAGTGATGACTCTAAACAACACTGGGAAAAAATCTGTTGGAAGCATTAAATTCACACTTGGGTGTCACAAGGTTGAGATATTTTCTGTTTCTTCCATTACAGTTGCTATTAAGTGAGTACATTCCTGTTCCTGACTTATCAGGTGAATTGATATTTAGAAACAGAATATCTGTCCATAGACAGAGAGAAGACTCCTGTGTGTGAGGCAAGGGTGAAAAACTGGATGCTATCACCAATGTGTGAAATAACTCTGTGCATTGATAATTCAGTGAAATTAAAACATTAAGTTGAAAAAGGCAGTAGAAAAGGAAATCACTACCACCAACAAAGCACATGTTGTTCTGTCAGAATCCTGCCCAAAGGATTTTCTTCTTTAAGAAGTCTGATATTACTCTTTTAGTTAATCTTCTAAGATTTATTTTTAGTTTATTTTGGTGGAAAGGAAGAACACTCGGGTGAACGTGGTATCTCTGACATCAGGTGACTTCAAGTAAGTTGTTTTCTAGCAAAAATGATTTGAAAAGTAAGAATGATTTACAGAGCTGCTGTGTGAATGTAGGGAGAGTCCTTTTCAGCACCATATCTTGAGGAAGGTTCATCATCCCTGGACATCTTCAGATAGTGCTGCTCAGCATCCTCCTTCATCCTGTGCTGGAGCTCATGACACCTGCACACGTATCAAGCGAAAGTATATTCTGTTTCTAAATATCAATTCACCTGATAAATCAGGAACAGAAACATGCTCACTTACTACCGTCTGTGATGGAATAAACGTAAAGCATCTCAACCTTGTGAAACCCAAGTGTAAATTTATATGCTTATTTATTTATATGACTTATTCATTTATTTACTTATTTATATGGCTAAGAAACAAGTTTCACATTTATCAGCTTGTGTAGATGTCACCTGAAAGGAAGTTCCAGGTGAATGTTCGTCTTCTCAGATATTTGAAGTTACACTTGGAAAACAATAATAAAACTCCATTTTATTAAATATTACTTAAAGATAAGAAAGGAAAGGAAGGGCTTACAGTTTAAGGTTACAGTTTATCATAAGGAAGTCAGGACTGCAAGAGTATGAGACAGATAGTCAGTTGTACTGCATCTGCAGTTAAGAAAGAGATAAACTGAAACCCGCTGTTCACTTTCTCCATACACTCCAGTTTGTGCAGTGGTGTTGCTCACATTTTAGGTAGGTCTTTGTCTTAGTTACCATTCTATTGCTGTGAAAAGACACCATGACCATGATAACTCTTATAAAAGAAAGTTAGGTTACCTGGGAGTGGAGCTGCCTCTGGGTGTTGTGGGACTGGCTGTAGAGCTTGTGCCCAAGGTCTACTCTGGACACCAGCCCAGACAGACTGGAAGGAACCCGAGTCACTGGGCTGGTGAAGTTCCTGTGTGCCTGGTCCCGCTGGTTCCAGTTACTCCCAGTGTTGGGACAGATGTTGGTTCCTCCTCACCTCTGATCCTGGGTATGTCAGAGCGCCTGGGAAGAAAACTTCGCTAACCTAAAGAAAGAGATGCCCATGAACATACAAGAAGCCTACAGAACCCCAAATAGACTGGACCAGAAAAGAAATTCCTCCCAACACATAATAAGAAAAACAGCAAATGCACTAAACAAAGAAAGAATTTTAAAAGCAGTAAGGGAGAAAGGTCAAGTAACATATAAAGGCAGGCCTATCAGAATTACACCAGACTTCTCACCAGAGACTATGAAAGCTAGAAGATCCTGGGCAGATGTCATACAGACCCTACAAGAACACAAATGCCAGTCAAGGCTACTATACCCAGCAAAACTCTCAATTACTATAGATGGAGAAAACAAGACAAAACAAAATTTACCCAATATCTTTCCACAAATCCAGCCCTATAAAGGATAATAGATGGAAAACATCAACATAAGGAGCAAAACTATACCCCAGAAGAAGCAAGAAAGTAATCTTTCAACAAATCCACACAAACCTAATTCCACCTCTTACAACAAAAACAACAGGAAGTGACAATTACTTTTTCTTAATATATTAATATGAAAATTAATATTACCAACATATCCTAATTGATTAAAATCCAATAATATTAGGAATTAGAGATTTGTTGATTGTCATTCAATGATCTCTCTAATTTGGTAATTGGAGAAATAGGTCCAATATTGTACAATCTATATACACTTTCAGCTTGTTTGTTTGTGACAGTGTCTTGCTGTGTACAACATAGGGTCTTGAAATTTTGCTTCTCCTATCTCAACCTCTCTATTAGTAGTATTGTTTATTTCATGTCTTTACACTATACGATGGTTTTCAGAACAGCTTATATATTTCAAAAGTAGTTATATACCCAAAAGAAACATAGATCATTAACTAGGGAGGTTGCTTGTAAGAGAACAACAAGGAGTGAGACTGAATGCTTTGCCTGACATTTGTAACTCTTATGTCAAGTTTGAAGAAGAGGACTTTATAAGTTACTCTTTCTTTAAGATGAATGCTTTTCCAAATTATCACAGCTAATGAACCAAATTCTTACCCTCACCCAATGTCTGTGCCACCCTCCAAGCAGAACCATTGTTCATTGAAACAGTTGGTGAATGGCTTTATGGATAGGCCATTTTAATACCTACACCATTTCTTAAATGAATGTAACCTGTTCTCAGTGGGCTGAGAATAAAGTCACTCACTCAAGTCAAATAGCTTTGACCATAGCAGGAAGTCTGTATCCAAAAATCGAACCTACAATTCATTTCTTGGTGTAGCAGAACTTTCAACTCTCAGCTTAGCTACGATGGAGGTAAAATCCTTTGTTGATGTGAGGGTCCTTGAAGTACAGCCTTATTACAATGAAATCCAATGTCTAAAAATTGTTCTTATTTTGGGCTTGTACCACAGTAAGAGCCAAGATTTTAAACTCTATTAAATACAAAACAAACAAAAAGACTTCATATATTTATGTTCATTTAGGAAAATACCAGTAGTGATATATTATTTTGAAGTATACAGTTAATATGTTTGGAGTTATTTAAAATTTATATTGAGAAAAATGTATTTTCACTATTGCTGTACACAAGCAACTACATAAGACTGTTAAATTGATTGTTGTTTTATATCAAACAACTTTTATAATACTTATTTGTATTGTTATAATATTTTATAAATTTTAAGGAATATGACAAAAAAGATATTGTAGGTATTGAAGGAGGTCTCTGGGAGGAGTCGGGGTACAAAAGGGAAACAAGAATGTGATTTAATTCTATTTACTTAAAATATGTTTTTAAACATTAACAAATTCAAATAATTTAAAATCATGTAACTTTTCTCACCATAATGCAAAAAAAGTTTAAAAAAAAAGAAAAAAAGAAAAGAGTATTTTTTATTTCTTTTTTTATTGATTTAAATTTTATTCCATTATGATGAAAGAGATACATAATTTCAGTTTATCTGAATTTGTTAACATTAAAAACATATTTTAATTAAATAGAATTATATCACATTATTCTTTCTCTTTTGTACCCCAACTCCTCCCAGAGACCCCCTTCAATACCTGCCATACCTTTTTTTTTTTATTTTGTCATATTAAAAAAAAGTATTTAATTGGGGGCATGATTACAACTTTAGAAAGTTAGTCCATAGTCATAATGGCAATAAGCAGATAATCACGTCACTCTGGCAGTAGCTGAGAACTTTACATCCTGATCCACAATCATCAGGCAGAGATCAAGTCACTATACTGGTTTGGGCTTTTGAAACCCCCCATTCCCAGTGATATACTTCTTATAACAATGCCACTCAGACATGAGCCTATGGGGCCATTCTCACTCAAACAACCAAAGTCTTCCAATATCAATGAACTTAATCTAGAACATCCCTCAGATATGCCCAGGCAATTGTTTCCATGGTGGTTCTAAATCCCATAAATTGGACAAAATTAAACATCACAGAATTGCAGAGTAAATGTCTTCCATTACATTTCAAGATTGTACTGAGCTGGATGCAGCAATGTAAGGAAGGTGGGTGGGGCAAGGGGTAGAAATGGGCGTCAGGAGATTAAATAGGTATAGCATTGTTAGAGAAATATAGAGTAAACCAGACAAGCATGGGGAATAATGATGTAGGTTCAAGATCTTTATATTCTTTGATTTCTTCCTGCCTTGTTTTCTGAATTTCATTTTTTTTTTCACTGCAGTTCATAAAAAATATGTTTGAATTATGTTATGGCTTTGACAATTGTCTTACAGCTATCTTTAAATGTGATTCAGGTTATTTCAGGATTTATAAAGTTAGAGTTGGATCGGATATAGTATAAATGACTGCTACTGAAAGTCAATAATGCTGTATAGAGGGTACAGGATGGGTTGTGTTTTAGTCATTGTTCTATTGTTGTGAAGAGGCCCCATGACCAGGGAAACTTTGTGAAACAAAGCACTTAAGTGGGTGCTTGCAGTTCCAGAGGTTTAATGCACTAATCCTCATTGTGGGGAGCGTGATGGCATGCAGGCATGTGCTGAGCAGTAGGTGAGAGCTCTATATCCCAAATCATAGAAGTAGAAAGAAAGAATAAAAGAAAGAAATATCTCTCTACCTCTCTATTTCTCTATCTTCTTCTTCTTCTTCTTCTTCTTCTTTTTTTTTTTTTTCGAGACAGGGTTTCTCTGTGTAGCTCTGGCTGTCCTAGAACTCACTCTGTAGACCAGGCTGGCCTTGAACTCAGAGATCTGTCTGCCTCTGCTTCCCAAGTGCTAGGATTAAAGGTGTGCGCCATCACTGCCCGGCTCTGTCTTTCTTTCTGTCTGTCTGTCAGTCTGTCTGTCTGTCTGTCTGTCTGTCTGTCTATCAATCTATCTATTGATCCTGGTCCTGACATGGGCTTTTGAAACATCAAAGCCTTCCTCCAACAAAGCCATACCTACTCTAAAAATACCATACCTCCTAATCCCTCTAATCCTTTTAAATAGTGCCCCTCCCTAGTGACTACAAATTTGAATATATGAGATTATAGGGCCATTCTTATTTAAACCACTGCAGATTCTGTGGAAGCCATTGTACTGGGGAGCCTTTGGAAGATACTGGAATTTTACTCTGTCCTACAGACACTGCACATACTGGAAATCACATTATGATTTCCAGTTCATTCAATTCAATTCAGTCCAGTTCTATTCGACTCCATTGATTTTAGCTCATTTCATGCTTCAGCCAGCTGCACAATGAAAATTGATCCAAAAATAGCACAAATTATCAAGGGCTCTGGTCTTAGGCAGCTGTAGTTTTCAAAGAAAACAACAGTCTGCTAATCATCTAATTTTCTCTGTTCCCATCTGATTCTAAGATAAAGGAAGCTACCTTGCAATTAAAGGAGCTGGAGGTATGACTTACATATCATGAAAGCAACAATTAATACAAAACAATAACCTTTGTTTTGTAAAGGCAATTAAAATTTCTCAGAAAAAGGTAATGTTCTTCAGAACACCTTTCCCAAGATTAGGTCATATGCAAATCACATGAATTCTTTATTTGTACTCCTTCTTGCATACAGGTATATATTCCTCTTTGACCATTTTTTTTTATTTGTGAGTTTATTGCAGTTATAAAATTATTATTTTTGCTTCATCTGAGTAACTTCTTGGAAACAGCCAAATAACTAAAGTTAAACTGGAAAGTTAAGCATTTTAGTATTTGCTTTCAACTTACCTTACCTTAAACAATTTGTGTTAGAACTGGAGAAATTAATATAATAGTCTATTTTATACAAAACCTATACTTACATATTATAAACTTTACAGACACGTTTCTTCTCTGTGCCAATAGGAACAGTAGTCTGACAAAGTCAAGGTTGTCATCCTAACCCTGAAACAGAAGAGATGAAGTTGATACAGAGTAGGCAAGAGACTGGACCTGTTGGCTCAGACCTAATCCGAGGCATTGGGGAGTCTGGAGCAGAAACATTACAGAAACCAAGACTAGCCTGAGTTATAGAGTGAATTTCAGATTAATCTAGGCTATTAGTTAACTCAAGGTCAGGCTGGATAACTTAGTTATCCAGAGAGCTTGTATTCAATAAGAAGTTGAGGACTGGAGATATAACACAGTGATAGATTGTTTGCCTCAGTCATCAAAAACAAACCACCACATCCATAAATGAATAGAATAACTAAACAAATGAAGACAGGGATGGGCTAGAGATCCACCACAGACTGAATATAAAGCTCACACAGTTGTGAGAAATAGACACCTTCAGATGTGAAATTCAAGTAGTCTCAAATGTGAACATGATTGTTGAGTTAGGTAATAGTGGCCCCAGCCAACTTTTAATAAAACCTACAACTCATACACTTAATGAGTTAGCCACAAACCACTGGAGATAAAACCGCAGCCTGATGAAGTCAGACAGATGGGTTGACTGCCTGGAGGGTGGGTTCTTTAAAGGAGCCAGCAGAATGTGATGAGGAAAGGAACCTGGAAAGGTTTAACTCTCAGGGAGGGTTCTGAACAGTATCCCCGGAACCAGTGGGAAGCCATTCGGGAGTATTGAGCGCTCCGATAATGATGAGATCAAATCAAGAAGGTGAAGCTGGGATTATGTTCTGTGGTTAGGAGAAGGCGTTTAGCAATGTGTGTTCCTAGGAATCAGGGAGTTACACACTTGAGTGAAGAGTGCCTGTGAGCATCGGTGATGGAACAGTTGTCATGCCAGCATATGCTGTTTGGTTCTGGCCTGGCGCTATGTGACCCTGGAGAAGCACAGTCTCCTGTTAGTCACATAGCTGACTTCAGGAACCACTATCCAGGCTTGATGAGCAAGAGGGCTACTGCCTTCCTTCTCAGTTTCAGTCTTATTGGTCTGAATGAGTTCTCTTTTCAATATGGCATATATATATATATATATATATATATATATATATATATATATATATGTAATTTTATACAAATACATGTAAATCTTGGGAGTAGAGTCTCACTCTTTATTCAATTGTTTAAATAACCACCTTTAGTGCTAATAGATACTTAGCAGGTTTCAGATCAGAAGAAGATGTGATATGTTGGAAATTAATCTGGAGCTTCAAACCCATTGTTTTGTCGTTATTGTTTTTAATATTTAGAGGCACATCTTTTCTGCATGAGTTAGTGGGAAAGGAATGTTCTAAAATGCACAGAGGCCAGCATGGAACCTCTGTCTTCTAGGAAAGGCTCTGCGTAATTGTTTCTGTAGTCAAAGCATTAGTAACTGGCACAGGTTCCACACTTACTGTGGAGAGACTGGCTGCTGCTAGTGGAAAGGAAGCACCTGCCCACCCTGCAGGTGTGGCCCACACACGGAGACTGCATTAATGTATTGTTTCGTGTCCTGACAGACCAAAGGATTGCAAACATTGGTGGACACATAGTAATTACTTCCCTGTCACAGATGGAAATCTCGGTGATGGATGAAAAATCTCCACCTTCTATTTATAAGTTGTGTGACCATGATGTCCCTCTGGCAATAGATAAATATCTTGTTCTGTCAAAATCCCATTATTCTGATTTATTTGGCTAACTGTTACTATGTCAAAGAAGTTCTTTGAGAGCTTTGGATGAATTTAATTTTATTTATTATTTATTTATATTCCTGCTTGAAAATTAAGGAGTTGCCTAAAAGCCTCCTGGAGTGTAAATGTTCTACTCTTCTTGTCTGTGCTTTTCCAGTCATTTGGGGCCGATCTGAAGGTAGATGCCAGGTGCTTTGAACTTCTGACTAAAGTGTCTCAGCAAAGCTGTCTGAGCATTGCAAAGTGGGCTGTCTCAGCTCGTTACCAAAAGTTAATGGCAGAGACATCATCATGGTATCACGTGGTAATTATAGTTTCCATAACAATTAGCAGGTGATGAGCTCCTACATTTCAAATTAAATTAGGGCCTAAAATGTACAAAAGTGGAGGACCAGCATGAAATGAACACTTGATGACTATAATTCAATAAAAGCACATGAAGGTTAAATCCTGCTCACTTAGCATCCAAAATGTACGAAATTAAACAAGAAAAGTAAAATGGAAGGCTTACAAACACTAACTTCTAAAAACAGATCTGGATTTTAGTATTTGAAGATAACTCTGCTGCCCTTCCCATAAACAACTGGTTCTCACTAGGTTTGAGCTGCTTACTTCTTAGCTTTTGGGTTTGGTCCTACTGAAGAACAAATACAGAAAATACTTTGTCTTGTTAAGAATAAATAAAAGTTATGGCTAATTCATTTAGACCAATGAAACAGGCAGCTGACCCAAGTCAGGGTTCCACAGAAATGAGAAAAACAAGAATAATCAAAAGATATATTTACCTGTAAATAGAGATATACTGGACACTAGTTATAATGTACACTAATATATGAAAGGCAAAAATGTTGTGTCACCTCTGTACTGTTATTTACAACATTATTCTACTATTTAAAGCCGTTCCACTTCTTTTTCAAAGTAACATTTTCTCAATATAAAATAATGCACACTTATTACAATAAATGTTTGAAATTAATAATTGCATCATTTAGATAATGAATATACCTTTTGCCTTTAAAACCAAATTGATGAAATATATATATTTTTTGTATACGTTTGATTTTATTGTTTTGTGTGTGTGTAAGTGAATGATGTAAGTGTATATCTGTGTGGCATGGGTGTTTGTGTGTGCCATGCACATGTACTTATAGGTTGAAAACCTCTTCCTCTCTCATACACACACACACACACACACACACACACACA
>JADRCD010169626.1:0-11717 GCA_019843815.1 Montemys delectorum | reverse complement strand
TGTGTGTGTGTGTCTGTGTGCATATGTGTATGTATGTTTGTGTGTATGTGTGTGTGTGTGTGTGTGTGAGTGTATGTAGTGGGCTAGAACTCACACTTACTAGACACATATTCTACTTATTTGTTCCTTCTTAAATATGCTTTGTAAAACTGAGATGTTTAAGAGAAATTAATGCATTATAGTTATGAGTATTTGCAATTTAATTGACTTGAACCACTCTTTACATTCCTTGTTCTTCTCCCTGAGTCTTCTAAAACCTGTGGTGCTGGTGCGAAGGAAAGAGTGAACATTGATTCTCTTTAACGAGTCCTGAATACTCCATAAGAATGGCATACAGCTCTCAGAATTGCCTTTGGCATTATAATGCACTTAATTCTGTGTTGTTAAAGGAAGCGGTGGAATGGAACATTATGTATGTACTAATTTATGGAGAAGGACAACGTATAGTTATTGACCATGGAATTTCTAAGAATCTGACACAGAGTGCCAGTTCAATGTACACAAGCTTGTTGGTTTGCCTGGGTTTTCCATGATTGTAGATGAATCAAGCAGGTGAAAGATGAAAGACAAAGTGAGTCAAAATTAAGATGGTTAATAAAAAACGTGGTAGGAGTGTTGGGAGGAAATATTAAAAAAGATGAACGGGCACATTCCCGCCCTAGTGCCACCAATCCTTAGCCCTGGTGGGCAATGGCTGACCTGTTTTTATCTCATGGAGGCTCTGACTTAGAACTGAACTATCTCTCCTCACGGGTCACTACCTTGCCAGCCCAGTGCTTCAAATCCCCCACAACCTTTGTGGTGTACATCCATCAAACCCACACTTTGCCACCATACCTTTCTCTCTTGAACCCAGATGAGCTGCAGCATGAAGGAAAACACAAAACAAACTCAATCAGAAACAATGGTAGCTCAATCTCTGGGCACAACAACTAAAAGCTAGTCTTGTAAGCTCTAGGGGCAAATCCTTGCAGATCCACCATGATACCAGGAAACTCTAGCAGCTACATCTTACCCTCATGCTGTCGTTTTTTTTTTGTTTTTTGTTTTTTGTTTTTTTTTTAATATATCCTGCAACAGGTGGTGAAACAATGTATTGGGGAAGAATCCACTAGAAATTTAAGATTATTAGCATGAGAGTTGGAGTTTTATTTTATTTCTTTTTTTAATTAGATATTTTCTTTATTTACATGTCATATGATTTCTCCTTTCCCAGTTTCCCCTCCAAAACAAACAAACAAAAAAAAAACAAAAACACAACAGCAAGAACAAACCCCTGTTCCCTCTCCCCTCCCCCTGAACCCCACCCCACCCTCTCCTGCTTACTGGCCCTGGTATTCCCCTACCGTGGGGCACAGAACCTTCACAGGGCCAAGGGCCTCTCCTCCCGTTGCTGAGCGACTTTCTTTTTTTAAGAGAGTAGCTGGATAGCCTGAGACAAGTCACATGAGACAAGTCACATGGACTCAAGTGCCAGAATTAAAACTAAGAAACTGCTGGCGTGTTCTGAGGTAGGTCCCCTGTGGTGGGGAATGTGAGCTGTTCTTAATCAGAGAGCTGTAGAATGGAAGTTGCCTAATTCTTGGGGCAGAGATTGAATGAACTGTGAATTTATAAAATTGGAATTATTTGTTTTTAGGATAGATGTATATACAGATTTGGTCCAAATCACATGGGGAATTTCACCTGTGGTTTGGAACTAGGATAGGGAAAATTAGTCACTGGCTTCAAGTAGAGAGGACAGTGAACAGGTATTAATAAAATAAATGTCTGTGGCTCCAGGCAGAGAGCTGAACAGATAGATGGTATAACAATAAGGCTGCTCTAGTCAGAGAGCCAAACCATAAGATGGTATAAAGTTGCTTTACTTGCCTCTCAGGATACTCATATTCTGTATAACGTGGGCTCCATGGAAATACTGGGTTTTATATAGGAAAGGCCTAAGTATAGACACATACAATATTTTAGTTCACTTCATTTGTTTTGGATTTTAATTTGAACTATGATAGGAAATATTAGCCACTGACTCCAGATTAGAGAGTGCAGTAATAATCATTGCCTGCTTTGAACATGTATTAATTATCTATGTCTATGGCTCCAGGTAGTAAGTTCAACAGGCAGATATTATACAGGTATTAATAAAATATGTCTGTGGCTCTAAGCAGAGAGCCACATGGAAAGATGGTATAGATTGTTTAAGCAATAGCCACAGGAAGCTCATATTATGCTAATGTGGCCTCCATGGGAATATCAAGTGTCTTTTCCTGTTTGACAAGATAGGAAAGGATTAGTATGGCATATATAGTATCTTGGTTTACTACATTTGCTTTAGATTGTTTTGATTTTCAAAATGGGTGAGATTTTGAGTTTTGTGATTATATTATTCCTCTGGAAGAGATGTCTAAATAAAGGGTATTCTGATTATGGGCTCAAGGATATGCTGATTTGGGGAAAAGGTTTTGTCTTTGTGCTTTCGTAAAAGGTTATTAAGATATTTACACTTTCCAGAGTTATATGGATCAGATTTGGTAGAGAGAGACCCCCTGAAGAACTAGATTGCAGAAAATCAAACAAAAGGGTTATTTTGATACTAAAAAATTTGAGATTTGTATATTATAGAATATACAGCCTTGGTGAGTCTCTGCTTGAACTCTGGTTGTCTTGGACTTTCAGCAGTATCCAGTCTAGATACAGACAACCAACTCTATTTTCCCTCCCCCTCTCCTCTGAAAATATCTCAATACCCATATTCAGCTTGAAGAAGTTATGAAGAGTCATCGCCTCTGTTTCCTGGGCTTTGGGGCTCTAGGGGGTTATTATAGGTTACCTTTCTAGGGAATGTAGGAATGGTCATATTTGGAACAGGGAGTAATAGCTAGAATTGATTGCATAGCTATAATCTCCTTTGGTAGAAATCTTTTTAATTGTTACTAAGTTGAAGTCATAGTTTCTTATTTTGGTACAGAATTTATTTTGATGAAAAATCAAGGTTTTCATTGGTATAAATTTCTTCTATTGATACAAAAAAATTTAAAAGTACAGGACTTAGACCCAGACCTTCTGTAACTGCTATGATAAACTGATCTGAGATGATTAAGCCTGTGAGTTAAGGGCCAAATAGCAAATTCATGGCTCTGAGTTTACTGTTAAGGTGTTTTCAGAGATTTTAATTAGAAATAACTGTGAGTAGTTAACAGAGAACAATTCAGATTACTTTATATAGATGGTTGGTTTTCAAAAATGAGAGAAATCCATAGAATGTGACAGTTAATGTTATTTATTCACTTGTTATTGAGACAAATCTGCTCCTAACAGCTTCCCATTCGTGGATTCAAAGAAGCAGCTGAGCAGGTAAGGCTGTACATTTGTGGCTAGGTCTCCACTGAGCAGAAAAAATTGCCAGTTTCTCCTGCAGACCTGTACTGTTATTGAAATGACACAATCTACAGGTTAGGAAAGCTTAGTTCTGCCGAGAGAGAATAGGTTAGCCCTTAATATTCCTGTATCTCTAAGGTTTGTCAGATGATCCTGGGCCAGAAGGCTGATGACATGCTCCATCTTTCTGACTTACTGTATAAGTCGGCAGCTTTCTCTACACCTTGTCTCAGTTCTGGAAGCTGTGTATTGATCATTCTCAGATTTCTGATGGGGTTGAAAACTACTTATATTCTCTTAGCCAACCCAGGCTATTTGCATTGAGAGAATAGATTTGAGAGGATGATTTTCAGATGGCATATTATCTAAAGCCAGGACATAAGTCAAAATAGAATCATAAGTCTTTTAATTTATAATAGATGACAATGTTCTATCTTAATGACATAAATGATGAACTAGGTGTTAGGTCTATCTTATACTTTATAGATTACAAAATGGTAATAGTTGTGCTCTATTTATATTTGAGAGAAAGGTTTTTATTTTTATTAGAACAGAAAGGGGCAAGTGTTGTGGATGGGCCTGGTGCTGTTCTTTTGAACCAATCACCTAATGAATAAATGAGCCAATCACTGGACGAGTAGATGGGACTTCCAGGTTAGAGGGAGGAAGAGAGGTAGGAGGAGAGAGTTAGGTCCTTTTTGGAAAGGGGACAGCAGAGGGGTAAGATGTAGCTGCTACAGTTTCCTGGTATCATGGCAGATCCACAAGGTTTCACCACTGGAGGAATCAGATTTTAGTAAGGCTTACAAGATTAGGTTTTAGTTGTTACTCCTAGAGATTAAGTTACCATTGCTTCTGATTGAGTTTGTGTTGTGTTTTCCTTCATACTGCTGCTCATCTGGCTTCAAGAGAGAAAAGTATGGCAGCAAAATGTGAGTCTGCTAGACATGTACCACAAAGGCCATGGGGGATTTGAAGCACCAGGTTGACGTGGTAGCAACTGCCAGTGGGAACCTAGAGAGCTGGGTGGAGAGATTGTGGAGTTCTGAGTCAGTCTCAATGAGATAAAAACAGGTTGGCCATTGCTCACCAGTACATGGCTAGGCAGGCTGCTGGGCAGAGAACAAGTGCAGGGGCAGAGGTACAAGCAAAAGAGCATGCTGGTTCTACACATTTGTTTTGGTTTTGGTTTTTTTAATTTCCCTCAACAGAGGGACATTGGGTTGGACAAACCTCTAGTTACTATGTCTCTCTCATGTTATCTCTCCTTCCTCCTCTCTCTAGTACATAGCTCTCTCTCCTCTCTTTCTCTCTCTCCAACCTTTTCTCTATCCCTCATCCTGTCTATCACTACATATCTATTTTTATTAACTTTCTTAAGGGACCATGAAATTTATTCTTTTATAAAATAAAACAAATAAAATATAATAGAATAAAATTTTTAAGGAAAAAGTTAATTTATTTTTAAGAAAAAGTTTTAATGTGCACTTAAGTATAGGTGTTAAGGAAGACAGAAGAAGATGTAAGGAAAAGAGCAGCATTACCTGAATGTGAGTATGGAATGTTCAACCATCCAACAATAATGACATACGCAAGTTGAATGGCTTCCAAAGGTACCATGTTATGATAGTTTTTATGTGCCTTCCTTTTCATTTGGAAAAAGAGATCATAGGGTGGTTTTTATGGTGAAAGATGGGTAGAAATTGAACCTGATGACATGAAAATATTAAAGAAATTCTTACTCACCTATGTCACAAGGGAGTTACATCATATGCTTCTTTTACTGTAAATAGCATCCATAATCTTATTTGTGAGAGTCTCAGAAAAGTATAGGCTTGCAGCCTGGAAAGGGTAAACTCATAGGTCAGATACCCTAGGTCTTAAGCATGATCCATCATTCATATTTGAAAGTGCTTCAATAAAAGTGATAGTGTCTCTTTGTAGAAAACATTTGTAGTGATTCTTTGTCAAATCTATTGACTCTCAGGCTATGAAACAGCCCATTCCAGAGCAACCAGCTTCTTCCCTTTCATGGTTCTTCAATTTCTCCATTGTCTTTGTAACCTGCCTCAATTTTCTTTCTAAATGCTTTGACTTCTGCCACGGACTGGGGTTTCTTACCGGGGGCCCTTGTTCTTGTGATGAAAGTTCTGACCAGGTGGGCAAGGGATTCGGCGGTGAGAGCCAGACACGACACAAGAAGTGTGTTATCTGAATGTATTTTCACAAAATAGGAATCAGGCTTATATAGTATACAGAAACAGGGCAAATGTCAGGGATCACGTAGTCAGGTAGCAGTCACATTCAAAGACAGTAGGTCAAACAGCCAGGTATAAATGATTCCTTCGGAAGTACTCTTCCCCCCTGGGCTATCTTGGCAGCCCTAAGCAAACCCTCTTGTGGTCAGAAGGAGCTAAGCACCAGGAGGTCCCATTCTAGCAGCTCCTGGGAATGGTTTGGCTTGTAACACAAACATTAGTTCAGGAAGCTTTTCGACTACTCTCTAGTTTGTAAAGCAATTCTGCCTTGTGTGGTACTGCTCTTAGAGTTCTAACCATGTTTACAGATAGCAATAGTGTTTGACTACTGTCTCTAACTCTGGAGATACCCGGTCTGATAAGGCAGCTTCTTTGTGGGAATCAGTAGGCAATAATGCCTGACCTTTATTGCTAATTATAGGGGCTCCCTGTCAGATAAGGAAGCTTCCCTTGTAAAAATTCCAAGCTAGTAACAGCTAGGAATCAATTAGTATCGTTGAAACACTGTGGAGGCCAGGAAACAATGTTAAATCTCAATTTTAGCTATAACAAAATATTTCTTAGGGCACCTTTGTGCCTGAATAAAGAAAGCATGCAGATCTCTCCATAGACTTTAGCAGAGATCAATCTGGAACATGTTAGGAGATGTTAGCGACAGGCCACCTCAGGAGACTGGCTCACTGTGAAGTGTGTGCCTCAGGTCTATGAACAGGTTTTTTAGACCTGTCATGCAGACACAACTGAAGTAGAATAGTGCTGCGTAACAGACCTCTTAATTTTTAAGCCAAAAATCTGTTTTCTAGAATTTCTTCAGTGGCGACCAGAGACTTAGATACTGCATACCCAGGAATCACAACATGTCTGCTCTTAGGGGAGACCATGAAATCCAGGAGACAGACTGGAAGGAATCTGGAAGAAATAATTCCATTAGTTGGGACATGAAGCCATGACAACAGTAAGCACATAGCAACTACTTAGGTCTAATCCAAAAATTAACACCAAAGCACACATCAAGGACCTTTATTTTCTTTCTTTCTTTTTCTTCTGTTTTCTTAATTGTGATGTGCTTGAGAACAGCAATGCTAGAAAAGCATTAAAATTTAAGACAGAATCCAATAGGATTTAATGTGAATTTGTAAATCTTGTCCAAGTTGTCAGGTATCACTGAATGTCCTATTCTAACAATGACAATATTTCGTCTTGCATTCTATCAGAATGAATGGCCTGGGGGGGAAAAAGGGCATAAAGTGTGCCTATACTTTACAATTGAGAAAACAAGAAGACTCCAAGAGTCAGTGTGATTGGATTGTGACCATACACTCCAAATCAGTTTCCAGAGTGCTGTAGAGGATGAGATGAATCTTGATTATTAAGGCATGTCAACACTATTTTTCTATGAAGAATCACCATAGTTTACAATGACATTTCTCTCTAGTGACTCCTGAGAAGTTTATACGCATTTCTCCAGAACTATTATTTTCACAGAAAGTCAGAAAATAAGCAAAACCAAATTTAGCAGTCAATTGTCCACTCTGAGGACAGTCTTGGGTGGTCACAGAGCACCGTGTTACTTTATTCATTTACTCTATAGCACTGGACGGGGTCACAGAGCACCGTGTTACCTTATTCATTTACACTATAGCACTACAGATAGAAGCTAGAACCTGACACTTGTCAGGGAGCACTCGACTACTGAACTGCATATACAACTTGGTCACATGGTTTCAAATGCAGCCAACTAGCCAATATGTTGAAAGTATAGTAGATAATTCTGACTTCTATTTAGACACTCACTGAATGTCCAGGAAGATACTTCAGTATAGTGTAATAAGTTCAAAAGGTAAATCTGGACATCCAATATCTCACCTTGTTCCTTCCATAATGTATCTTCTCAACAAAAAACATTTATAAATGTTCTGGTCAAAATGAACTTAGGTCGTCTTTGACTTTTCATCCCATTCCTGTTTGATTCCCCTTCAAATTAGCTTCCCAAAGCTGACCCTTTAACCCAGCCATCACCATTATCAAGACCTCTCATTTTGTTTACCTGATTCTCTGATTTCCTTCTGGTCCATACATAGCAGCAAAAACACTCTTTTACCCTTAAGACCAGAGCAAATTCTTATCTCTTGATAGTCTTCCAAGGTTCCCACCTCCCTAAGACTGAAATTAAGACTTTCCTGTGAGTCATAATACCACCCCACTCTTCTCCTTGCTCACTTTGGTCTTCCCTTAGTGAATTTCAAGACTATGTGATCGAAGCAGAATTCCCTCTGTTTCTGGCTAGCATGGTGATGAAAGACTAACACTGAGTTAAGGATGAGAAGCATTTAGCTCAATAGCTTGGTTCATTTGGTGTAACATGTTATCACTTCTAATATCTCTAAAGTACAATAAAATAAAATAAAATAAAAATGCTCATAGAAATCATGCAAGTAATTGATTACCTGCACCTTTGAGTAGATTGGCAACGTGTCAGATAGTCTACAGTCCTGTTCCTACACAGATAGTTTTTGAACTGGCTATTCATAAATAACAGATTAATGACAAGAGACACCATGACAGCCAAATTAGAAAGAAAAAGGCTCTGAAATAATGTTAAAACATGTTTTGACTAAAGTCAGGGAAACTGTTAAAATGGATTTTTCTGGGTATTGAGCTCTCTGGCTAATAATTATTACAAGAAATATTTCACTCTAAATTAGCATGCCTTTGCTTGAGCTTGTAAACTTTTCTGCTTTGGGAGCAAAACTTGTATTGTTTTATCTCAAAGTTCTCTTTGATCTCCTAATCAATTTTAAAAGTTCATTGTTGGTTTGAAAAAACATTGCTCAGCTATCATTTTTACTAGGAGGAGTAGACAGGCCAAGAAGTTGAATTTTTTTAAGTGATCCCAGGAAACAGCAGTGAGACTTCTCTTATCATTTTCTTTATGGAAAAGTCACATTAAATGCCAGGGCCAATAAGTGGGAGAGGGTGGGGTAGCAGGCATGGGGAGAGGGGAGGCAAAAGGGGTTTGTTCTTGTTGTTTTTGTTTGTTTGTTTTTTGGAGGGGAACCTGGAAAAGGAAAAACTTACATGTAAATAAGGAAAATTTCTAATAAAAAAAAATCCAAAAAACAAAAAACCAACTACCAGAAACAGGGCGCTGGCAAAAAGGGCATGTGGTTATCTTCTTGCTCTTTCTGTATCCAAAGCTTAATTATATATAGTCTAAACCTTCTGTTCTGTTACCTCCAAAATATTTGTATTGGGTTATTGTCATGTCTTCCAGTAGCCATTTTTACAAAGAACTATGAGAGGTGTCTCAAGTTTTTCATGTTAAACTCATTTCTGCTAATGATAGACAGATTGTTATTTCTCTAGTGTCTATTGCATGAAACAGAATAGCTTAATCAAATTTAAACTGTGAAGATATTTTTCATCAAGATATAACGATCAATCAGCCCTACACAAAGCACACAGTACTATAAGAGATAATAGATTTTTGAAGCCTTTCTATCAAAAAGATTTTTAAATATACACTTAACAGGCTATATAATAATAGGTTACTTTCCCCTTCATAAAAAAAGTAGTTCAGATTTTTGTCTTAACTTGTGGGAACTATTTTTTCCTTGTGATTGATTTAACTTAACCATCAAAATAATTATTTTCTTTTTATAGATGAAGAAATATGGAGGTTTTAAGATTTCATAAATTTTCCCCAAAAGGTCCAATGGCTACTCAATGTCTGAGACTGGTTTTGAATTTAGCTTGATTCTAAATACATCACTTCCCAAACCTTTTATAGTAATGGGTCCCCTCCTTGTTTTTAGTTTTGGGCCAGTCTGAAAAGCTGTATCTTATTTATTTCTTGCAGCTTTTATTTAGTTCAGTTTTTATTCCCTTTGTATATTTAAAATGGAAGTTACAGATGAGCCCAAGTTTGAGCAATGTGGGACACTCTTACACTGTGAAGTGCTGATCTGTCTTTTCATTTAATTTAATGCACATTTATAAAAAGCCACCCTATGCCTTGAATACAATTGAAGAAAATGAAGGAATCTCAAAATTCTCACAAAGAATGGAATCAAACTGACTTGATGAAAAGCCCCACCTTCTTTCAAGTGACTTTTGTAAAATAAAAATACTGATTTCTAACCTGACTTTTTGGATGCTGCTGTTGCCTCTTGTCCTGTTTTCTTGTTCTACCATTTCTGAAAATTAACGGCACTGGTAACTCTTTGCCAGTGAACATCATCCCCCTTGCTCCCTCTTTGCCTTGGGTCAGGGATCATCTATATCTTTCAGCCTTCCCACCTGTGAATATAAGAATCTACAGTCAACACAAACAAGCTTGAAATAGAAGTCAACAATGTAACCATCCATAGAGCGAAGAGCTAATTACTCATCTAACTGGCCACTTGTCCCCCCAAAGCCCCCAGATAATGCAATGACACTAAAGATGTGAATAGAGTGCAAACTTCTGTAAGAAGTTCTCTCTTTTTTTTTACATATGCATACATTTTTATTGTATACAAGGGGATGCTTTTTTACTATGACAGAGTCTGTCAAACACCTTTAAAATAATGGGTTATCCTATTTGGTTCTGTGGAACAAGATATCTATTCACATATTTAAATTGATTTTAGTTTCTTTCCATTTGCTCCAACTGTTAGGTGCCCCTCTCCCTCCTCCAGTAACTTTTTTTTTTTTAACTTTTATTGCATTATGATGAGAAAAGTTGCATGATTTCAGTTTGTCTGAATTTGTTGACATTTAAACATATTTTAAGTAAATAGAATTAAATCACATTTTTATTTCCCTTTTGTAGCCCAACTCATCCCACAGACTCCCTCTTCAATACCTACAATATCTTTTTTTGTCATATTCCTTAAAATTTATAAAATATTATAACAATAAAAGTGAGTACTATAAAAGTTGTTTGATATAAAACAACAATCAATTTAACAGTGCTATGTAGATGCTTGTCTACAGCAATACGGAAAATGCATACGTTTTTCTCAGTATAAATTTCAAATATCTCCAAACATTTTAACTGTATATTCCAAAATAATACATCACTACTAGTATTTTCTTAAATGAACATAAATATGTAAAGTCTTTTTGTTTGTTTGTTTTGTATTTAGTAGAGTTTAAAATCTTGGCTCTTTCTGTGGTACAAGCCCAAAATAAGAACAATTTTTAGACATTGAATTTCATTGTAATAAGGCTGTACTTCAATGACCCTCAAATCCCTGAAGGATTTTACCTCCATCATAGCTAAGCTGAGAGTTGACAGTTTTTTTGCGCCAAGGAATGAATTGTAGGCACGATTTTTGGACACAGACTTCCTGCTATGGTCAAAACTATTTGACTTGAGTGAGTGACTTTATTCTCAGGCTACAGAGAATAGGTTACATTCATTTAAGAAATGGTATGTGTATTAAGATGGTTTATCCATAAAGTCATTCACCAACTGTTTCAATGAACAATGGTTCTGCTTGGAGGGTGGCACAAACATTAAGTGTGGGTAAGAATCTGGTTCATTGGCTGTGATAATTTGGAAAAGCATTCATCTCAGAGAAAGGGTAACTTGTAAAATCCTCTTCTTCAAACTTGATACAAGAGCTACAAATGTCAAGCAAAGCATTCAGTCTCACTCTTTGCTTTTCTCTTTCCTACAAGCCACCTCCCAAGTTAATTGTCTATGTCTCCCTTTGGTATATAAATACTTTTGAAATATATAAGCAGTTCTGAAAACCATAGAATAGCATAAAAAGATGAAAAAAACAATACTACTAATAGAGAGGCTGAGATAAGAGAAGCAAGATCTCAAAACCATTATGTTGTACACAGCAAGATACTGTCACAAACAAGCTGAAAGTATATATAGATTGTACAATATTGGACCTATTTCTCCAATTACCAAATTAGAGAGACCATTGGATGACAATCAACAAATTTCTAATTCCTCATATTTTTGAATTTCAATCGCTTAGGATTTGTTGGTAATATTAATTTTCACATTAAGATATTAAGAAAAGGTAATTGTCACTTCCTGTTGTTTTTGTTGTAAGAGGTAGAATTATATTTGTGTGGATT
>JADRCD010169625.1:0-11347 GCA_019843815.1 Montemys delectorum | reverse complement strand
CACCTCTCATATCCCACGGGAAGCTGGCACTCACCTGCCTACTGAAGGTTAGAAGTTCATGGGACTGGCAGACTGGACGTATGCCACAACAAGCTGCGGGTCGCTTGCTACAGGTAGCTGTTGTCCTCCTTCACACTGCTTGTAACCATAGGCTAGATGTGTAGGTTGTCACCCAATGGCACATCAAGCACACTACATGCATGCTCAGTTCTATGATGCTTTGTAGCCCTGGTTCTGTATTTGCAACCCACGGCAAATAAAACACTGTTTTAGCTCTGAGCATGTGAGCTTTTTGTCAGCACTCCCTGAACAATACAGCAGAGCCGTAATCGGCAAGCCCTTTTACCTCACATTGCGTGCTCCAAGCCACCGATGGTTGCTTAAAAGTGTGTGAGAGAACATTTGGAGTTTCTGTGCAAATACCTAATATTAGATGAGGAACTTGAGCGGCTGTGGGGTTTGGAATCCATGGAGGATCCTGAAACCAACACCTCACAGATGGGAGGCACAGTTATGTAATAAAATAGGTAGAAGGGGAGCTGGAGAGGGTGCTCAGCAGTTAAGAGTGCTTGCTTGCTGTTCTTCTGGAGGACCTGGGTTCAGTTCCTTATTGGGTAATTCACAACTTCCTGTGACTCTAGCTCCAGGGAAACAGATGCCCTCTTCTGGCCGCTGAGGGTACTCCCCACGTGCATGCACCACACACACACACACACACACACACACACACACACAGAAAGAGAGAGAGAGAGAAAGAGAGAGAGTAAAAACAGGGAACAGAGGACTGGCTCAGCAGTTAAAAATACTTGCTGCTTTTACAGATGACAGCTTCAGTCCCCAGCACCTGTGTGGTAGCTTTTATCTGTCTATAATTCCAGTTCCAGGGTCTCTGACACCCTCTCCCGACCTCTGCAGGTACCAGGCACATGTACATGTGGTATACTTACACACATGCAGGCAAAATATTCATACATATTTTTTTAAAACTTTAAAAATTATTAAGTAAAATAAATCTTTTTAGAATGAAGCATGTTGTTATGTCTATAGTGTCTGAATGAATGAATGAATGAATGAATATGATGTACACCATGTTACATCATATTCTAGTTGTATTTGTACATTATTGCCTCAGGAGACACACCACCCATTATTTTAAGTAGCAGCTGCTGCTCTCAGAGCTTTTAGCCTGCCCCTGTGCTGTTCCTGCCTGGAAGGATCTGTTAGATTATATAAGATACTCAAATTCTATTCTACAATAGATCTGATAGAATATAACTGAATATCCTATGTAATCCAACAAGTATATATAGGATGTATAGTTTGTTGTACTAATTATTTAATCTCAATCTGGGGTTTCTGTCCCTCCCTAGATCATTCAGTTCCCAGATAAAAGACACAAAACCTTTATGATAAGCCTTTAAAGCACTATAGCTGGGCAGATATCTACCCTCCAAGTTATTAATCACACCGTTAGTGAAGACGAGGCAGCCTGGGTGCTGAATCCACGCCTCCAGCCACCCTCTCAGCACAGGAACATCAGCTCACTGAGCACTGGGCCTCAGGAAGGCATGTCAGTCCGAGAGTCTGTGCAGAGATGTCCGTGCGTGCAGGGCCAACACATGTGAATGCCCCTGCCTTTCTCTTCTCTGGATATTCCATATGTACTACAAAGATAGATCTTCAGTATTTATCACTTAAAAAGTAAATACAAACAAATTTTACAAATATAAACTAAAGCTAGGAGTTGACTTTAAAAATGAATAGATTTCAGGAAGTGAGATCTAGAACTTTTTTTGCTAAGGGCAATTACGTCTCAGCCCATCTTCTGTTGCTATGACAAAGCACTGGAAACTGGGTAATTTATAAAGGAGCTCACAGTTCTGAAGGCTGTGAATCCAAGAGTACATGGCCACATTTGGTGGTGACCCTATGCTGCATTACAACACAGCAGAAAGCAGAAAAACAAACACCCTGAAAGAGACAAAACCCATGGTCCCCTTTTAACACAATCCACGATTGCAGAGGCTTGTGGCTTGGACTCTCTGCACTCATGAGGTGGCTTACAACCACTAGTCAACTCCACTTCCAGGGGCTCCAATGCCCTCTTCTGGCCTCTGCAGCCATTGTGTATATGTGGTACAGAGCCACACACACAGGCAAAATATTTGCACACATAAAATATTTTTATAGTGGCAAACTTAACCACAGATATATTGGTAACTACACAGAAATGAGTGGTCTGAACACCCAGATACAAAGACTGTTGGACTGACAGAAAAGAAGAACTCCAACAGAAGAGAAACAAGCTTTTGGGAACAGGGAAAAACCCACATTATAAGAACTGGAGCTACAGAGCAGAGACGTTCCATCATTCTATCTTAACCAACCAACCAAACAAACAAACAAGCAAACAAACTCTATGGCAAGAAATATTGTCAGAGCCAAGGGTAGATGTATCAGGATACTATAATGCTCAACCACAGAAAAATACAATAATTACAAATGTATAGACACTAAGCAAATGCTTCAAGATACAATAAATAAAAATTACAGTCAAAAGAACAATACACAATTTTACTATAACAGCTGGAGACAAGAACTTAGTTTTAGAAGCAAATAAGAACATTTTGTAGAGATAGATGAGTCAATCTATCAGGAAGAGGTAACAATTATAAACATGGTTGTTTCTAAGAGTTCTAAATACAAAAGAGACACAAAGAGAGAAGGACAATTCAATAATGGCGTGGGGGATAACAGAATAACACTATAACCAGAGAGACGTACAGTGGCAGAAGACTCATCCAAACAGTATGGAAGATTCATCTCAAGCTCAGAGGGAACATCCCTTGGGACAGGATTCCACCAGGCCACACATCAAATCTCAAAACATTCTGAAAACTGAAATCTTACAACTTTTCTTCTCTACCTGTGAAGAAATTAAATTGGAAATTAACAACAGAGAATTGATTTGGTGAATCCCAAACCACGTGGAAATTAAGCAACACACTTCTCTACTTAGGATCAGAAGACACATCTTTATGTCTCTATAGGAAAAGTCCAGCAGAGCAACCTTCACAACTGTCAGCAGCATATGTCAATGAAGTATGTGATTTAGAGAAAAATAGACAAATTACTATCAGACCACAGTTACCAAAGGAAATTGCAGGTAGCACACACCAAGTAGCATCTGGACCAATGTTACTAACGACTCAAGCGGGCATGTCCAGCCTTTGACTCAGCAATGTGCTGCTGTTGTCTACATCTGTCTACACAGCTTAGCCTCAGGGACCCAGAAATTGAGTTACAGAAAAACAAACAAACAAACAAACAAACTAACTAACTAACAAACTTCACAATGTTTTAAATCCTTTGCTGTATTTCATTGAGTTTATAGCTACCCTGGGGGCATATGCAGCCCACAATCCATAGCTCATAGAAGCTATGGCTGTCCTGGTTTGCATAAACACACACTATTATGTCTGTATAATAGAGTTGAATATAGCTCTGCAAGGCTCCATCCTTACAGGACAGAAATGAACAGCAACAAAAGGAGCTAAGGAAGAGTAAACTATTCACACAGGACAAAATGGGGAAAGATTATAGCCTATTCTACTCTCAAAATACAGGTGAACTGCTGCTTCATATATAAAATAGCATTAGGACAGTGAAAGGTGAGAGAAAACATCCCAGCTACAAACCTTAAGATCCAAGAGACAGCATATCCCTGTGCTCTATTGTTGGTTCACCAATCTCAGGCTGGGTAGTCATTCTGTTTTCTGTTGCTATGTTAAAACATTCTGACAGAAAGCAACTTGGAGAGAAAACAGTTCATTTCAGCTTAAAGGTTACAGTTTATCATAGAGGAGAGCCAAGGCAAGCACTCAATACCAGAGCCTAAAGCAGAAGCACAGAACCCTACTTGCTGGTTCATTCTTTGGCTCATTCAGATGGCATTCTTAAATGTCTCAGTACTACATGCCCATCAATCGTGCTGCGCATAGTGGACTGGACCCTCTCATATTGGTCAGCCTTACTTTAGAGGTAAGGTATAGAAGAAAATCTATAATATTGTAGGATGGTAATTCTCAATGAATGGTGATATTTAGGATGATTATTAGATAAATGATAGAGAATAAAATAATTTTAAGAGAGACTAGAGAGTCATCTCACCAGTTAAGAGCACTTGATGCTCTTGCAGAGGAGCTGGGTTCAGTTCCCAGAACTCACATGATGCCCACAACTGTCTGCAATTCCAGGTCCAGGGAATATGATATGCTCTTCTTACCTTCTAGGCACAAGGCACACAGGTGATGCACAGACATGTATACACACAGGCAAAGCGTTCACACACATAAAAATAAATAAATAAGTAATTTAAAAGAGTATGAAGAGAAAGTTTCTATACTACTAAAAATGGGAAGCATAAATACTAGCAGATTGTTAAGTTGTGTATGTATTTACTAGTACTTCACTTCCTAGAACAACCACACACACATTGTGTGTGTGTGTGTGTGTGTGTGTGTGTGTGTGTGTATGTGTGTGTAATATACATATTAGGTACAGAAAAACACACTGCAAAGAAATAAAAATGTAATTCCAATAATTGTCCAATCAACCCAAAGGATATAGGTTAAAAGAAATGAAAAACAATTACACAAACAAAAAACAGAAAATGATATGGCAGATTGAGCCATAAATAAATTAACTTCAAAGCATTGCATTAGATGTAAATTAAAAAAAAAAAAACAGATTCCCACAATAGTTGCAAACACAGCACAACTGTATGCTTTCTACAAGAAACTCACTTCATCAATAAGAGCACAGGTAGGCTTAATGTAAGAGAATGAGGTAAGTCCAGTACATAAACACTGATGAAAAGAAAGTATCAGGTAAAGATTTACTACAAAGCTCTGCTAACCAAGACTGTGGTACCCTGGTGGCACACAGCATGCAGAACAATGGAAAGAACAGACCGGAGAACTCCAAAATAGCCCTGGGTATGGATAACTGATCTTTGAGGAAAATGCAGATATATCACCCTCTCAACTGAACTGCTAGACAGAGCAATAGAGCTAATTGCACATCTTATATAAAACTCAGTGCAAAGCAGGTTTAGGGTACAGTTTGATAGTAAACTTTCTGACTACCATAAAGACCTAGGTTTATAGCAATAGTGCCTGGATTTTTAAAAAATCAAAAATCAACCTAAAGTTGCACATCAAGCACTTAAAAAATCAGAAACAAATAAAACCCATTATTAACATGGAGCAGAATGAAGTGAAAGTCTAAAAATCAAGTAGGATAATGAAACAAACAGTTCTTTGAAAAGATAAAGCAAACAAACTTTATCTAGACTAACCTGGAAAGAAAAAGTCCAGGGCAGAAGGAGATCAAAAAGGAGACATTACAACAGATACTCAAGAATTAAAGGAGTCATTAAAGATTATCTTAGAAAACTATATTGTAATGAATTAGATAATCTAGAATAAATGCACAAATTTATGGACACAAAATTGAAATAAGATTTTTTTTTTTTAGTTTTTTGAGACAAGGTTTCTCTGTGTAGCCCTGGCTGTCCTGGACCTCACTCTGTAGACCAGGCTGGCCTCAAACTCAGAAATCCTCCTGCCTCTGCCTCCCAAGTGCTTCGATTAAAGGCATGCACCACCACCGCCCGGCAATAACATATTTTTTTAAAAACCTGAGCAGATGAATAACAATGAGATTGGACAATAAGAAAGTCTCCCAATGCACCGAAGCCAGGAGCTGGATAGTTTCTCTGGTAACTTTTAGCCAACTTCAGCCACTCTCCACCTTACTCTTTGAGGCAGCGCCTCTCACTGAGCCTGGAGTTCACTATTCAGCTAAATCATGTGCCCAGTGAGCTTCCGGGATCTCCTGTCTCTGCTTCCCCATCACAGGGATGTGTGTCATCAAACCCAGTTTCTTATGTGAGTGCTAGAGGTTCAAACTGAGTTCCTCATACTACTTTACTGTCAGAACCATAGTCCAAACCCTCAACAAATCTTTAAAAAACTAACATGATGCTTCTCAGAGTATTCTACAGAATAGAAAGGGAGGAGACTCTACCAAGACCCGCTGTGTGAGGACAATTAACTCTGTTGCCCAAACCAGATGGCACAAAAAAATTAATTAAAAACAATAACAACAACAACAACAAAGCTATAGACCAATGTCCCCAGTGAAGAAAGACACAGAAATCCCCAACAAAATACCAATGGGTTAAACTCAGTTGCTCACCCAGAGGATCATCAATGATCCAGTGGGTTTCTTCTCAGAGACGGAACAGTGTTACAACATAGCATGTCATCTTAACAGGACAAACATTATCTAAGCATCTCTACAAACGTAAGACAAGCATCTGGTGCATTCACCATCCCTCTGCGGTCAAAGGCCTGGGCAGAACGGGCCTCAGCATAGCAAGAGGAATGCAAGACAAACCCACTGCCATCATCTTGAGGAAAATGTGCAAGTGTTTCCTCCCACACCAGGAATGAGAGCAGAGTGGGCTTGCCCTGCTCTTCCGTAGAGTACCACAGATCTGCCCAGGGCAGTGAAACGAGGTTTACAAACCAGAGAGAGCATACAAACCACCTGTAGCAGATCAGAAAACAGAGAGTACAACTCAGGCAAAAAGCCAGGCCTGGCTAGAACCTACAGGCCTGTGCTCCAGTAGACCACTTCCTCCAGCAAGGTCCCTCCTCCTAAGGGTTCCAGGTCCCATAACAGTGCCACCAGCTGAGGGGTCAAGTGTTCAAAGACACGAGACTGTTCTGAATGTTTGACACCCAAGTCCTAACAGTAGGGTTTAAAAAGCAGGGGCTGGGGAGGTGGGGAGAGGCAGGAGCGGGTGATGCTGGAGAGATGGCTCAGTGGTTAGGGTGATGATGCTGGAGTGATGGCTCAGTGGTTAAGTGCACTTGCTGCTCTTCCCATGGACTTGAGTTCAATTCCAAGTGCCCACATGAGACAGCTTACAACTGCTTGTGGCTGCAACTACAGGGGAATCCCATGCCTCTGGCCTCCATGGGCACCAGGATTCATGTGTACATACCCAGACACAAACACCACATACACATAGCTACAAAATATGATTCAGAAATTAAAAATATATATACATATATGTATATATATACATATATGTATATATACATATACATATATGTATATATATATACATATATGTATATATATATGGAGGTTAAAAAAATAAAAGGTGTGTGTGGAGGAAGGTCAATTCATCTGAACGATCCAATAATTATAAATGTGTGTGTACCTAACTGAACCCCAACTACACGACAGAAAAGCTGACAGACTTGAAGATGAGAGCGTGCAATTGAACCAAAACAACTGTAAATTACAACTTCCTGCTTTCGGTAATGTCTACAGCAACTAGGCAGAGGATCAAAAGGAAATCAATGGGGTGGAGAGGACTGTAAATCAAGCAGACCCCATAACTCTACAGTGCCCCACCCGCTGGTGGAATGCACAGGGGACACTCTACGAAAGGCTGTTTGTGGCAAGCCATGAGGCCTGCTCAAGACATTTGAACAGAGAGAAACAATGGGATGCTCTTCAGGTGCCACAGAGTAAGCTGACATTTCAGTGATGGAAGCTTCGGGAAGTCAAGGAGGCATGGCTATTACATCACACCTGTTACTACGTGGAGAATCAGAGGGGAAATTGGACAATGCTTTAGAGAATGAGGGAAAATGGAGGTGTAATTTCCCAAAACATCTGGGATGCAGAAGAAAGAAAGAAAAAAGACAAACTTGTCATACTCAGAAAAAGAAAATGGTGGAATACTACAAGCAACTATATAGCATCAAACTAGACAAGCTAGTGAAACAGGTCTAAGCGAGGATTTGGACCAAGGAAGAAGCTTATCAGGATTAGAGAAGAACATGTTTGAGAAATATTCTCAAACAAAGGCCATCCTGCTGCCCTCTGGCTGCGGACAAGGACCTGGGAAACAAGGTCTTATCCAGATCTGCCACAGATAGATAATTTTAAGACCTCTCTCCTTATGAGCCTCAGGTATCTCTTTAAATGCCAGGATGGTTGGATGATGGCCGGCTGGGCTAGTGGCTGAGCTGTGAGGACAGAAGGTCCTTCTCTCTCCAAGTCTTTTCAGTCCCTATGGTCTTCTCTCAACCCTGCTTCTTGAGGTGCTTAGCTCCCCCTAACATCCAGAAGTTCCCCAAATGGAAAAAGGTAAGCCTTGAGCTCAGGGCCAAGAGACGCCAAGGCAAGCTAGAAGCAGCAGTCACACCTTGTCCTGGATGCTATACCCTCCCCAACCCCAATCCCATTGAAAGGAAGTGGTGGCATATTGTTCTCAGTTACACTTAGATGGAAAGCTGGCTAAAAACAAGGCTAAGTGATAGAAGCCTGCTGTGTGTGTTTGCCACAGCCAAGGGCCTTTAGCTGGAAAAAAGATATCCCATACATAAAGCTGTTATTTGTGGCTGTTGAACAGTAAGTAGCTGTGGCTCCGGAGAGCAGCCAGATGGCAGGACACCAGCCTGAAGCTGGCCTTACCCATACCTATTAAACTTTTGATTTCTGAACCATGTGATCATAGATCAGATGTAAAAAAAAAATTAATTGAAAATTAAGACAAGCATGAAATAAGTTTGAGCCATGCCCACTCCTCCCGTAGAAGTCTCAGTTGTGGCGCCTGACTGACGGAGGCTGAGCAGACACTGGCCGGCCACCAACCTGAGGCACTGGCCATGGCAATGGACTGGATTCCTGGGCACTCAGCCCACTCCCCACCCATCAGCCTGTTCCCAGCAGGTGCCAGGGACAGCTCACTTAGCCCATGGGGTTCCCATCAATGCCCAAATTCTTTGCCTGTTCCCAGGGCCCAGACAAGTTAAGTCTGCCCATTGTCAGATACACCTCCCAAACCCCAGAATCCTTACCTGCTAGTTGACCACAGGTTTGGACTAAGACTTAGGCCTGCTAGCTGGAGTAGTGCAGGAGAGCTTGCCCTGATGATGAGGATAAGGGAGACCTAAAGGGTCGGGAGGGGGGCTGACCAGCTCAGATGCCACCAAGCCCAGATCCAGGGCTCTGAGATGGCCCGCCCCAAAATCTATATCATCTGTGAATGATTGGGATGCATTCTACTCATCCAAAAACACAGGGTCTCTACGACACAAGACAACAACAGAGTGACAGGGAGGAGTCCTGGTGAGGATTCAATATTGATGGTGTCACAGAAGCCAGAGATGTCGAACCAAACCAATGACTCATTGCAATGAACATTTGCAAGTGAAGATGTGTGGACAGAGACTTTGGGACACACTGGGACACACTACAGCTTCCATGATGAATGCTTTCTATGCTTTGACTTTGTGTGTGTGTGTCTGTGTGTGTGTGTGTGTGTGTGTGTGTGTGTGTGTGTGTGTTTTATTTTGGGGAGAAGGTTGCAGTAAGAGCAAGGGGAAGATACAAGGGGACAGGGAGATGAACTGAATGGGACTTAAATGCATGATGTGAAACACAAAAGAATCAATAATAATCAATAAAAGTTGGGTTTTTTTTTTTTTTTTTTTGAAAATCCCTTAGGCTTGAAGATACAGAGCTGCCTGAAGTCAGTGTGTGATGTGCAGACCCTATTGAAGGCTGGCTGCCTCTACCCTGGGAGTGTGTTTTCTCAGAGTTACCCCTAAAAAGAATGGTGACCGCCCACCATCCCCCTCTTGCCCGCACAGCCGCAGACCTCTGTGCACACCACATCGGCTTCGTCTGCACAACAGCCCAGCGAGGGATTCAGTTCTTCGCCTTCCATTCTGCTTCCTGGATGAGCGCACTCAGAGGCAGGTGAAACTGCTGGCCTCTAGGACACACATGAGATGACTCCAGGCCCCACAGTGCAGAAGCCAGAGTCCCTCACGACACAGCCAGCTAAAGAGCCAGAGCTCCAAGAGGCCTTCGGTCTCAGCCCCGAAGCCCAGAGAGAGAAGGCCTGTATGAATTCCCAGGAGAGCCTCAGGCGATGGGAGTCTTCAGAAAAGAGCCTGCCTGCCAACTTAGCATGTTCCCTGTTGACTCTCTACCCCAGCCCAGCCAGTGCCTCCTGCCCAACCACCAGGCCTTAGATGCTTCCTGTTTCACCTAGAACATACACATTCCTCCACTGGCGACACGTTTCTCTCCCTGCAGACTCTCTCACGGATAGAGGCTGCTGGAGACTGCTATGGTTTGGATCTGGAACATCTACTGTGAGCCCCAGTGCTGAAGGCTTTGTTCCCAAAGCAACAACACTCAAAGGTGGGGATGTAGGAAAGAGGTTGAATCATTTCTCCAACCTTACCAAGTGATTAATCCCCTGATGGGTTCATAAACTGATGGGCTATTTACTGGGAGACGGTAGATTCTGTAGGATCCAGGGCCTAGTTGGAAGAAGTTGGCACCAGAAAGAGGTTAGATGTCTATGACTCTGAAGCCCTGCCCAACACGTCTCTCTCTGCCCTGGCTGTGGAGACAAGATGTTACTCAGCTCCTCCATCCAAGGATCTCTGATTCCTTCTGTGCATCCCTAGAACACACCTCAGGATGGCACCTCTTTTCCTCTTCCTCTGCAGGCAAGGGTGGGGCAGATGCAGCTGTGGGCAGGAAGGCCTGGGGGCGGGGGAAGAGCAGGGTTGGTAGCCAAGCCCTCCCAGATGGCTGCGTCACACACAAGCCCAGCAGCAGCACCCAGTAGCCTCATTTGCTTGTCTCAACAATTGGAGAGTTCAGTCCTTGCCCAGATGTGTCCTCTGCCTACTTCACTTGGCTCAGGATCTCCTTGGCCCACGCTGTGATTAGTAGAGACTCGAGTGGTACTGGAATGCCAGGAGTAACCAGAGCTTCAGAGGAATACAATCAGGAAACATGGAGACATAAGCTAAGGAAAGGCCCAGTCTCAGAAAGGGAGCCCACAGCTATGCGAAGAGACAAGGAAGCCAGGCCTGAGGGGTCCAGGACAGCACCAGGACACAGCCTAAGGCCAGGAGCAAGACAAGTGATATGATGGAAAGGCAGCCCAGAGGAAGGAGGGACAACCTGGCAAGAGTGGGCTGACCAGAGACAGGGAGGGTAGCCAGGAGCTCCGTCCTGATCCCCCACCAGACAGGCCATAAGGAGAGCAAGCAACAGTCAAGGCAGCAGCTGGGAGCAACCACCACAGGCTCAGGAAATGTGTTCAAATCCTTCCCATTAGTTATCTACCTGTGGGCACTGTCCTCTGTCTCAGTTTCTTCATCCACAAAATGGAGCTAAAAGGAGGTAAAATACTAACGCAGCACTGCACTGGGTCTGATATATACCGTTG
>JADRCD010169621.1:37937-52236 GCA_019843815.1 Montemys delectorum | reverse complement strand
TGTCATATTCCTTAAAATTTATAAAATATTATAACAATAAAAGTGAGTATTATAAAAGTTGTTTGATATAAAACAACAATCAATTTAACAGTGTTATGTGGATGTTTGTCTACAGCAATACTGAAAATACATTTTTATCAGTATAAATTTTAAATAACTCCAAACATATTAACTGTATATTTCAAAATAATACCTCACTACTAGTATTTTCTTAAATGAACATAAATATATAAAGTCTTTTTGTTTGTTTGCTTTGTATTTAGTAGAGTTTAAAATCTTGGCTCTTACTGTGGTACGAGCCCAAAATAAGAACAACTTTTAGACATTGGATTTCATTGTAATAAGGCTGTACTTCAATGACTCTCACATCACCAAAGGATTTTACCTCCATCGTAGCTAAACTGAGAGTTGACAGTTCTGCTGTGCCAAGAAATGAATTGTAGGCACGATTTTTGGATACAGACTTCCTGCTATCCTACCAGCTCTTTTCATTGTGAAAATTAGAAATTAAAAATCCTTCGTTTCTTGAAAACTAGTTATATAGCTTTACTGTACTTATTCCTTAAGAAATACCTTACATACTCCAAATGCAGACACAGCTAGTGCTGACTGACTTAGGGTGGGAGGGCAGAGTGGGAGGGAGGGCAGGGTGGGAGGGCAGGGTGGGAGGGAGGGCAGGGTGGGAGGGTAGGGTGGGAGGGAGGGCAGGGTGGGAGGGCAGGGAGGGAGGGCAGGGTGGGAGGGCTCTCCTGCTCATACCTGCTGTGATTTCAAAGAGGATTCTATCAATCTCCATTTCTGCTGCTTCTTCCATTTCTTCTTGATCATCCATGCTTTCAAATGTATCCTCTAACATCTCCTCTATGATTCCAGCCTGAATAGAGAACAAAACACCACCTTTCTCAATGTTATGTTTGTTCTCACCAACATCTCAGAGAAAGTTCTAGTCTCTTTGAGTCTAGTCCATCTTTCCCAGGTGGCAAAGGAAATGCTGGATGGCCTCTCTGCAGACAATGCATAAGAGGATATAGTACTCTAAATGTGCAGGAGCGCAGAGAGTGCAGCCACTGGTAGTAGTTCTTGCATTAACCCTGACTTAGAAAGCAGTCCTCAGGTACATGCTGGGAAGATGAACACAGACTCTTGAGCTGCCTGGAAAGCAACTGCCCTAATACAGCAAGTACAACCTGCGGGGGCAAGGGTTAAAACACAGGATGAAAACTGGTTGAAGCTATAAGAGGCAAAAGAATAACAAAGGCATGAGCAGGGACAGAATCCAGAAAATGCTCACAAACCATCCTGGCACATCAGGTCCCAGCTGCTGAAGTAGGGTTAACCTGGTGGGTGTGCTGAGTATCAATTTATCACCAAACACTGATCATTTCCTCTTAAGAGAAGTCAAGAGTTTTTGACCTACAAAGCAAAACCAGTCACTTTACTAGAAGGCTCTGCCTGGCAGTCTAGCAGTCAGCCTTCTTTCCCCGAAAGTAACACGGAGGTGGGGACATGGCTCAATTGGTAAAGTGCCACAAAACTTGAGGACCATTTTAAATCCCCAAACCCCATCTGCACCCAGCACTGGGGAAGGAGGATGTTTTAGCAGTGGCAGGTAACTGGCTGGCCGACTTAGCCAGACTGATGATTTTCAAGTTCAGTGAGATTCTGTCTCAAAAAAATGTGGAAAGCGGTAGAGAAAGTCGCCAGACGTCAACCTCTGCTTCAACACCACACACACCACATCCCAACCCCACATGAACAATTTTTTATTCACTTTACATCCCACTCACAACCCTCTTCCCACTCACTTACCCCCTCCCACAATCCATCCCCAATCCACCCCCTCTCCTCTGAGTGAGTAGGGCTCCCCACACACACACACACACACAATTTTTAAATAAGAAAATAGCAAGGGACCATGAGGCACAAACGACTCTCAAAAGCCCTGCAATTGTCCCCAGCTTAACACTAAACACTGTCCCCAACTCCAGATGAGGCCATTGTGTGTCTCTTACAGCAAAGGGTCAGAAAAGCACCCTCCTATATCAGAAAGGGGCCCCAGCCAAGCAGTCAGAAAAGGGGAACACCTGTAACCTTGCAAAACCAAGAGGCATCGCTCCTTGTCTGCACACCCTGAAGAAGGTGGCAGTGATGGCTCTGGCCTCTACCCTTGTCCCAGCAATCCATTTACCTTCCAGTCTTTGTGCTTCCTGACCCCTGAGGTGACTCTCTTAAACATGAATCTAGCAAGTATCTAGCCCAATTATAGCCCCTTACCCAACTCAAATGAACAAACTCATATTCATGGTCACAAAGGTAAAGCCCTACAGCCTAGCTGGTTTAAAGTTATTTCAATGCTGCAGTCTACTGAAGAGCTAGGCCCTGGGCTTTTATGATATTTTCTTATCTGTTCTCGAGCCTCTTCACACCCCTTCTACCCACCCCCAGTGTCCAGTGTATGGTTCACTGCCACAGATAAAACATCTGGGCGGTAGGTGGAGATCCACATACAAAAATGTGACTTGTATACTCTTGGTCAGACCACAGGTCTAAAGTACAAAATAGCACTTATACAAGATGTCAGCTCAGATGTGCCCCAGTTCCAGACTTACTTATAATCCAAGAGACCTTGGGTTGCCTGGCAGCTTCAAGATTCAATGCCCTGTGTGAAACAGCTGCCCCAAAGAGCGTCTGAAGATCAAGATAGGCCAAAAGGCCTATCACTTGTGGCTCACTAACAGTGCCCTCCTCTTAGCCCTGGCCCTGTCTGGAGGCCAGCAGTACAGTTACTGTCACACCCTTGTCTTGAAGATGACAGGTACCTACTACTTCCCATCTGGTTCTCAGTCTCTCCTCTTTGTAGTTCAAAAAGCCATTAGCAATTACAGCCTGCAGGCAGATCTGGGCTCCTAAACAAAGGATCTTTTATACTGAAAGCCAAGGTGAGTGGTTATAAGAATGGACTTAAAGCACAACACAATTTGTTATCTAGCACTGTAGAAAATACAATCACCTTCCTGGCCAGCTTCATCAATACTCTCAGAGCAGACAGTGAAATCAGTATTTGTCTCTTCTCTCCTATTGGAACCCACAGACCCCATTGCTAGGTGTTCCCTGTCTGGAGATCTAGGCATTCTTATGCCTCTTTTCAACACTAACAATTCCACCCAGCCTCTGAGATGCTTTGTAAAAAATTGGTTTCAATCAAATAACATTTGTTCCTCTTCTCAAAACCCTTGTGGGAGCAGTCTCTCTCCCTGTCACATCCTTATAGCCCCAGCTCAGGAGCCCAGAGGTTTGTAGAGAAAGCACAGCTAGCCCAGTCACCTTCATCATCTCTTTGGACAGCTCCCGCATGGTGGCCTGGATTTCTGGGATCTTCACAAGACTCTGCATTGCCTTCATCACTTCTGTGCTCTTCTGCAGAGAACCAGCTACTCTCAGGACCGCTGAAAAGGAAAGGCTGTATCACCCAGGAGATCCAAAAGACAGAACACAGAATGAGAGAGCCCCGCTCAGGACTGCTCTAGCACATGGGCTGCCAAACTTACTGCCACGCCTTCATTTTGTCATTGTGCTAGATGTCTGAGAGGTCATTTTCTAAAACTGACTCCTACCTAGGTGTGCTGGACAGTTTTAAGTCATCTTAACACAAGCTAGTCACCTGAGAGAAGGAAATCTCAAAAATGCCTCCATAAGAATGAGCTACAGCAGGGCTGTGGTGGCGCACACCTTTAATTCCAGCACTTGGGAGGCAGAGACAGGAGGATTTCTGAGTTCAAGGCCATCGTGGTCTACAGACTGAGTTCCAGGATAGCTAGGGCTACACAGAGAAACCCTGTCTCGAAAAAAACAAACAAACAAACAAAAAGAGTGGGCTACATGCAAGCCTGTAGAGTATTTTCTGTAGGAGCATAGGGGCATACCCATTGTGGGTGGGGTCACCCATGGGCTGGTGGTCCTGGGTTCTATACGAAAGCAGGCTAAGCAAGCCTGTAAACAGCACCACTCCCCTACACTGGAGCATAGAGCCTTCTATAGCTGTCTCCTGAGAGGCTCTGACAGTGCCTGACAAATACAGAAGTGGATGCTCACAGCCATCCATTAGACTGAGCACAGGGTCCCCAATGAAGGAGCTAGAGAAAGGACCCAAGGAGCTGAAGGGTTTGTAGCCCCTTAGGACGATCAGCAATATGAACTAACCAGTACCCCTAGAGCTCCCAGGGTCTAAACCACCAACCAAAGAATACACATGGAGGGACCCATGGCTCCAGCCACATATGTAGCAGAGGATGGCCTTGTCAGACATCAATGGGAGGGAGGAGAGGCCCTTGGTCCTGTGAAGGCTCTATGCCCCAGTGTAGAGGAATGCCAAGACCAGGAAGTGGGAAAGGGTAGGTTGGTGAGCAGGGGGAGTGGGGAGTGAATAGGGGGTCTTCAGAGGGGAAACCAGGAAAGGGGATAACATTTGAAATGTAAATAAGGAAAATATCTAATAAAAAAGGAAAAAAACAAAACAAAAACAACAACAAATACATTTAACCCTCCCCCCAAAAAAAACAACCAGAGGATGGCTCAAGAATCTGTGTGGCTGAAACATGAAATAAAGCATCACAAGAAGATATAAAAAGACAGGTATTAGAAGATACTAAAGTTGCTGGGGAGATGGCTCAGTAGGTAAACGTACTTGCTGTACAAGCCTGTGGATCTGAAGCTCAAATTCCCAGATCCTGTAAAACGTGTTGTAAGGGTAGAGACAGGAGGATCCCTAGGGCTTGCTGGCTACCACCCTAGCTCCAGGATCAAAGAATGTACTGGCCGGTTTTGTGTCAAAGTGATGTAAGCTAGAGTCATCTGAGAAGAAGGAGCCTCAGTTGAGGAAATGCCTCTATGAGATTCAGCTAGAAAGCATTTTCTCAACTAGTGATCAGTGGGAGAGGGCTTAGCCCATTGTGTGTGGTGCCCTCCCTGGGCTGGTGGTCCTGGATTCTGTAAGACAGAGGGCTGAGGAAATACAGGGAAGCAAGGCAGTAAGCAGCACCCCTCCACAGTCTCTGCATCAGCTCAAGCCTGGCCTGACTTCCTTCAATGGACTGTGCTGTGGAAGTGTAAACTGAATAAACCCTTTCCTCCCCAACTTGCTTTTTGGCAATAGTGTTTCATCACAGCCACAGAAACTCTGAGCAGAAACCTTGTTTCAAAGCAATGGGTGGAAGGTCAGGACACCCAATATCCTTCTCTGGCCTCTGCGTACCCGCAGGTGTGTGCACTTGCACAGATGTGCACACACACTCACACACATACCCAAATTCCCAAAAATAAAGAAAATCCTAAACTTGTTGATAGTTGTTCAAATGTGTGTGCGTGTGCATACACATGTATGCGAGCACACACACACACACACACACACACACACAGAGGCAAATCCCATGTAGTTCTGTGAATTACAAAGACACAGTGTCCATGTGGCCTGTGTTTTACCTTTGCAGCACAGAGTACAACAGCACTTATGGGAACTGATTGAGCTGGAGTGTAAGAAAGCGAAAGATAAAGTTGTGCCAGTTCAGGCAACGTGGGGCTTGGTGAGGTGATGGAATGGCAGGAGTGCCCATGTAATGTAATGGGGTAGTGCTGGACTCAAAGCATGCTACTTCTAAGAGTCAGCTACTCTAAAAAGAGCAGTCCTGGCTCCTCAGCCTCCCCATGGGCTTTCCCTCACGCATGCTGCTTCTTATGAAGTCACTCTCATGAGGCCTTTCCAGAGGTCAAAATGATCAAGTTTCCAAACACCGAAACTACAAGCTACATAAACCTCTTTATGAAGTGCCCACCTAAGATGCCTTGTTACAGAAAATGGACTAAGACATATGTAAAAATAGTGTGACTAAGGCCACAGAATCTGAGGCCAGATGGTTCAGCAGGTAAAGGCTTTGCCACCAAGCCTAATGGGCTGAGTTTGATCCTTGAGACTCACATGATCAAGGAAAGCACAAATTCCCACGAGTTATCCTCTGACCTCCACATGTGTGCAATGACACATTCATACTCATGTATACACACACAAACTAATAATTCTTAAAATTAGTATAATTAGAAACTAAACTGAATAATTTTTTGAGAAAGTTATAATTATTTGGTTATAAGAAAAAGAAGAAAGTCAATGTGGTAAGGAGGGATTCCTAGACACATGTGGCTTACCACAGAGATTCAATTAGTAATAAAATGTCTTCCACTGCAGAAACATACACAACTAGGCAGTTTAACTCCTAAATTCTACTAAAGAATTGAATGAGTTAATTACTTTCAAAGTTTCATAAAATTAAAATGAATAAGTCCAATCACAATTTATAAGGCTAGAAATATCCAGATACCAAAGTCAAACTAGGGCACTTCATGAAAACTGTAAGCTAATCTCACCAGTAAACAGAAATGCAAGACTTCTCAACAAAATATTATCAATCAAAGCTAAACATATATATGAGCAGGAGGAAGAAGAGAGGGAAAAAGGAAGTGGAAGTGATTACTTATAAGATCATTACCCATGATCACGTGGAATTTATCCTTGGGATGCAAAGATAGTTCAATATACACAAAACAGTATGGCACCATGTATTAATCAAACAAAGGGTAAAGGGGGACTTAATTCAACAGATTGAGAAAAGCACACCCTTCCATGGTAAAAACAAAACAAACAAAAACTCAAGAGAGAATAGGTAGGAGGATAAAGTCCATGAATGGCGAGTCTATAGAGGGAGAGAGCAAGCATCAGGGACTACCAGGTGCCTTCTCACCACTTCTCTGTAAGCTGACACTAGAGCTCCATGATGCCAGGCTACACTCCTGCGCTATAGCTCCAGTCCAATAACTACATCTTTTGGAGAAGGTTTGGTTTTAGTTTGTTTTTGTTTATAGACAAGGTCTTCTTTTTTTTTTTTTTTTTTTTTTTTTGGTTTTTTGGAGACAGGGTTTCTCTGTGTAGCCCTGGCTGTCCTGGAACTCATTTGGTAGACCAGGCTGGTCTCAACTCAGAAATTTGCCTGCCTCTGCCTCCCAAGTGCTGGGATTAAAGGTGTGCGCCACCACCGCCTGGCTTGACAAGGTCTTAAATATATCTCACTGGCCCAGAACTCACTTTCAACTCAAGGCAATCCTTCTGTCCTAGCCTCCCATGTGCTAGGGTTACAAGCACGAGCCCCTGCCTAACCACTTCTTTTTTATGTTTTATCTCACAGCAACAGGGCCAAGCAGCCAAGGACAAAAGCCTCCAGATCCATGAGTCAAAAATAAACATCCTAATAAAACAATTTTGGTTCTACAAACAAATAATGAGCCACCCAGAAAGAAATAAAACAATCTCATTTACAACAGAAACATGAAATTTTAAATATTTAGGCATTTTTTTACCTAAGAATGTAAATTAGTACTGCTATTATGGAAAATAATATGAAGGCCATCTCTGTTGGTACATAACTATAATTCCAGCAATTGGGAGGCAGAAATAGGAGGATCACCCTAAGCTTGAGGAGAGCTTAAACTCACACAGTAAGTCCTAGGCCACTAGGCTACATAATAGCCAGACTACAGGGCTGTTTTTGTTAGGGCTAGTATTGCTGTCATGAAACACCATGAACAAAAGCAATTTGGGGAGGACAGGGTTTAACTGACTTATATCCTGAGCCATAGTCCACTGAGGGAAGCCAACACAGGAACTCAAACAGGACAGGAACTTGGAGGCAGCAGCTGATAGAGAAGTTATGGAGGAGTGCTGCTCGTGGGCTTGCTCAGACTGCTTTCTTATAGACCCCAGGATCACCAGCCCACGGAGAGCACCACCCACAATGAGCTAGGCCTCCTCTCACCAATCACTAATTGAGGAAATGCCTTATAGGCTTGTGTACAGCTCAGTCTTATGAAGGCATTTTCTTAACTGAGGTTCCTTCCTCTCAGATAACTTTAGTTTTGTAAGGTTGACATAAAACTAGCCAGCACAAAGACTCAGTCTCAAACAACAACAACAGTAACAACAAAATAATAAAATGATATAAAGATTCTCTAAAAAAAACAAAAAACAAAAAAAAAACACACAACTAAAAGAATGTGGTCTAGTAGCCCCATTCCCAGGTATATATTAAAATTAGTGAAATGGGAAGGTCAAAAGGATATATGAATTCCTTTGTTCATTGCAGCTTCACAATAATCAAGACATGGAACCAAATTTACATGCTCATCAACAAATGGATAAAGAAACTATAGACTGACTTGGTTTGAATCTGAAATGTCATTCTCTCCACCTTGATCCTCATACCCAGCACCCAACTGCTTCAGCTCAATCTTAAATGCTAGGTGCCTAGTAGTGGCACTATATAGGGATGTCTGGAAACTTTGGGAACTAGGGTCTGCCTGGCAGAAGTTGGTTACTAAGAAGTACTTTGCAGGTTAGATCCAGCCCCTAGTTTCTGTCTCACTCTCGGCAACCTCTTTACTCTGATGTGCTCTGCCATGTCCTCTCTGCCTTATGGATTGAAATGTCTTATAGAGTCAAAATAAACCTGTCATCCATAGGTCAGGTATCCTGATCACAGTGACACCAAACTAATACAACACAGCACTATACTACACTCAGCCTACAAGGGGTGGAAGTTCTGTCACTCGTAACAATATGGATGACTCTAGAAAACATAATAATCAGTGGAACAAGGCAGACATGGAAAACAGATGACACATGAACCACCTACATGTGCATCCTAATGAAGCTAACATCACAGAAGTAGAGAACAATGGCTTACAGAAGATGCCAGGTAGGAGAGACTTTTGAAGGGGATAAATGGAGTACTGCTGACCAAAGGGTAGTGAGTATCACTGAGTCAGGAGGACTCAGTTTTGAAATGTATTGCACAGTAGGGTAATAAGTCAATAATAACATATACTTCAAAATAACACACAGTGGGGCTAAAGGCACAGCCCAGAGGCAGAGGACTTGCTTAGCATATGCACAGCCTGGGGTTCAATCCTCAGCACTGTAACAATGTTAAGAAAAAAAAAGGCCAGGCAAGAAAGATGAAGAATACACTAACTGACCTAGCAGATCACAACCACATTTCAGAAAATAAATGCATGCCACGTACATGGGAAAGCATTTCATTTGAGGCTCTGTAATTACATACGTGTGTGTGTGTGTGTGTGTGTGTGTGTGTGTGTGTGTGTGTGTAAAATAAAATGTCAGACTAAAATAAAAATACAGCAGGGTAATTTGGATGGTGTCCTGAAAGAAGTTATGATGAAGAAGGGGTTGTGGCCTCTACAGGTAAGATTCTACCAGGAAGGTAGAAACATACTGCATCCCTGACAAAGAGAACTACGTTCTGACATGTGGTAACAGAACTGTGACTACTTATAGGAAGTAGACAATAGCTGCATCTACTTCAAAATCACACAGGAAATGGAGAAGCTGCCTTCCTAGGACAGCCCATGCCAGAAATACAGCCCCAATGAGACAGTGATCTTCCACTCACATGGTCATCTTCCTAGAGCCAAGGACACCAAAAACCTATACTATGTATGTATTACCCAACAATGTCACCCCAGTTGGACAAAGTGACACCATCCTCCTCTTCTGTAACAACTGCCAGGTTCTGTATACAGAGAAAGTGGGGTTGATGCCCAAAGTATGAACATTTCATTTTACATATTTCTATTGTATTTTAAAACAATAAGCCCATATTCTAGGTACTTAGATATGTGCAAGTATTCTCTAAATTTTGTTAGAAGGTATGTTTAAGGCTCATGCACTGTAACTTATATCAGAGATTTTTCCATTTTTAAGGATGAGTGTGATTTTGTATGCACATAGTGTGTGTGTACAGATGTGTGTTGTGTATGCCCTGAGCACATAAGGAAGTGAGAAGACACTGGGTTTTTCTCTACTGCTATTAACTTTATATTCTGAGAAAGGTCTCCCACTACCATGAACTTTGCTGTTTTGGCTAGGGTAGCAGGTCAGGGAGCTCCTGGGATTTGCTTGTCTCTTACCATCCTCTCCCCATACTAGGAATTATAGGCGTGAGTGGCCATGCCCAGCTATTAGCGGGTGCTAGGAATTCAAACTCATATCCTCTTATTTGTACATCAAGCACTTTTACCCACTGAGCCATCTCCCTAGCCCCAAGGTTGAATAATATTCTAATATGTATATATAACATTATTTATCTCTCCATCTACCAATGGGCATTTACATGGCTTTACCCTCTGGCTACTACAAATCACATATGAATGTGACGGTGCATATATCTGTTTATGCCTCTACTTCCCATTCTCAAGTACACACCCAGAAGCAGGACTGCAAGATTATATGGTAATTCTATTCATGCCCCACCTCTGAACCTCTTCCTTAACTCTTGCCCCCAGTCAAAACATGCTCATCATCTGTCTTTTTCTGCAGGCAGCTGCTGTCAGAAAGCTGTTCTTGCCAAATATCTAATCACAACAATATATTAATAGCTGGTAAAGGGTAACATCTCCCACCTGGGGACAGCTATATTTTATAAGCGATCATCTTAAGGAAAAAACCCTTCAGAGCAGTCACAGGCTAGGGCTGATTATAAAGCTCTAGGGCCAAGACTGGCAAATGGTGCTTGGAAACTCTGGCTATACGCCTTGCTCGTTTCCCAATCCCAGAATGGAGACTTCCCTTTGCTTCCTTCTCGGATTCGATAAATCTCCCAACATGAACATTCCACCACAATCACTGAGCTCAAGGAGCTAGCCCAGTCAGTCCCAAGTGAACCTTTGTGCTGCAGCAGCATCATGTTTCCCTCCCGAGCTCTCAGTGTCCTTCACTAATGGCCTCGTAGTCTTGCCAGGCTTCCCTCCCTTAAGCTTGCTTAGTCTTCACTAAGGCCTTTTCACTCTGCATTCAAATTCACCTTTCATTCCATGCACTCATTCCATTCCATTTCCTCAGGTCGTAGGGCCTCCATCTTTGGCATCAGAGTTCCCTGAGCCTACAGTTTGTGTTCACAATAGCCCAGAGTTAGTTCTCCATACCCACAGTGTGAGGTTGAATCCCTTACCTAACTTTGAGAACTCTGACTTCGACCTTCCTTTCTAGCCCCACTTTCCAACTTCTTCCTTAGCGCACTCTTGTCAAACTGTCTCCTGAACACAGCCTGAAATATTTCAGCTGTCTCTGTGAAGTTACTCCTTCCACTCAGATTCCTCCCTCAACCTCCCCAAAATATCTCTACTCAACTCCCACTGCCCTTTATCTGTACTGTCATGTCACTACAACATGCTTCGCTTTAAACTTGTCTTTAAAAGTCAGTCTCTGAACAGCTGTAAAAACAATATTCTGCATCTCACTGCCCATCCTTTCCAGACACCTCTACACCCTCTGCTCAGCATCCCAAACTCTCGGGTCTTCCTTTAGTGTTGCAAACACTGTTCTCTGATCCCAGGGCCTTTACACAAGCAGTCCCCTTAGTTTGGAGCAAAACATCCCCCTCCCCTCACACACATACACACACACTCATATCCTGCTTCAGAATTCATCAGGGCCTGAAAGACACCTCTCCTTGATTCTCTGCATTCCCCTTTACAGCTGTCTGGAATCTAGCATTTTGCAATTATAAACATACATTGATTTGATCAAGCTTATTGGTTTTTTTACTAAATTTACTAAATTTTTCAAAATGTTTGCTTTCTATTTGATTCCTAAAATAATTGTGCTTATAGCTTTCAGAATTTTAATTGCAATTTAAAAAGGAAGGTGGGAAGAGACAGCAAGATGGCTCCATGTGCAATGGTGCCTACCAACACAGTGATGAACTGACTCCTTTCCTAGGATCCACATGACAGGAGAAATGACTCCCAAAAGTTGTCCTCTGACCTTCACATATCTGTTGTGGCATGTATGTTACCCCAACACATGCACAGCAAGTAAATATATAAAAGAGTAAATGTAATACTTCTTTTTGTTATTATTTAAGGAAAGACGACTGAACAGCAGTTGAGAGCACTTGGTGTTCTTGAAGAGGACCTGGATTTGGTCCCGACCACCTACATGGCAGCTTACAATTGCCTTAACTCTAGTTCCAGGGAATCAGATACCCTCCTCTGACATCCATGGCATCAGGCATACCATGGTGTACACACAGATATATAGGCAGGCAAAACATTCATGCACATAATAAATAGGTAAATAAGTAAATAAATAAATAAATAAATAAAATCTTTCATTAAAAAAGAAAAGTAAAGGAAGGAATGTAGGAAGAGAGTAAGGAAGAAAGACTGAATTTTGCTTTTCAGCTCATTTGCACAAAAAGACCAAGTAGGGACTCATGAAGCCTAAACAGCCTGATCTGTCTCTCCTCACTCCTCACCTAGTTTTTTTCTATTCATCTATTCATTCACTCATTCATTCATTCATTCATTTGAGGGTGTTTCTCTGTAGTCCTGGCTGTGCTCGAACTCACAGAGATCTTCCTACCTCTGCCTCTGAGTGCTGGGATTAAAGGTATGCACCGCATGGATCTGAATATAATTATCTTCAAAACAAAAAATATGAAAGACGCTGGATAGAAGTAGTGCACGGCTTTAATTCCAGCATCAAACTTTTAAGAGGTAGAGGCAGGTGGATCTCTGTGAGTTTGAGACAGCCTGGTTGACAAAGTGAGGTCCAGGACAGGCAAGGGCTGTTACACAGAGAAACTCTGGTTTAAAAAAAAAAAAAAAAAAAAAAAAAAAAAAAAAAAAAAAAAGCAAAGCAAAGCAAAGCAAAACAAAACAAATGATATGAAAGAAAATTAAAACATTAGTCTGAAAAATCCAACAAATGACTAAAATCACTTGCTTCAGAAGAAAAGACAGTAAAAAGAAAATGCATACAAAAGAACTGAAAGGTTCAAGTTCCCAAATGGAAACAACCATCCAGGAATAGCTACAGAACTCTTCCCCTTAGAAATCCACAGGAGAACAGATGCAATGGTATCTTAGATTGCCAGAGGGAATACAGGAACTAGATGAGGACACAAGTCTAAGGACACCAGATAGGAAATGCATTTTTAAGCTAATGGCAGATACTCTACTCTATCTGGCTATTTACTCTAGTTGGGCTGACTTACATTTACCATAATAAAGAATATGTGTTGATCTACTTACACTTATTTACATACTTGCACAAATACATACCATTTACCCTCAGAGCACATGCTATACTTACAGCCAATAACCTTGCTTGCCTATGAAAATGGCATTGCTAGTATCCTACATGCAGAGTGCCATGTCAAGCTTCAATATGCCACAATTTATTGATTCAATCCCTCACTGAAGAAAAACAAAATGCTATCAGTTTCACTATTAGCAATGTCTTTCCAGTGTTGGCTTTAAGTATCTGCATTTTACTAGCTGGGTAAATTTTTCTGATGTTTGCAAATATGTACAAATTAATGCAAAACAAGTGAAACATCAAAAAGTTCAAAGTCAAACATTAATGACAAAATTTTATGTGATGAGAAGTTTCACTTAAACTACTACTTTAAGTGAGGGTAATATTGTGGGCAAACACTGGAGAGCCATATGTCTACATAAGATCTTGTATGTTTTACTACACTTTTTCTCTATTATGACTACTGAAAATTCTTACATTCAATGGTAATTATTTGGCAAGGTCATTTACACAGTAGGTTTGACTCCATTTTTTCTTTTTAATTGTTATTGTTTTGAAACAGGATCTTACTATATAGCCCTGGCTGTTCTGGAACCAGGTATGTAGACTAGGTCGCCTACAACTCACTGATATCCACCTGTCTCTGCCTCCTAAGTGCAGAGATTAAGGTGTACACCATCGTGCCTGACTGGGACTTTGCTCTCTCCATGTTACACTGCCATGATTAAATTTGGTACCAAGTAAAAAATGCAAATAAGGAAGTTAAAATCTCATGAAAGTAAATGATTTTAACATGACCCATATGCCAAGTTTATAAACAATAATGAAAGATGACTTAAAATTTTGTTAATTCTCAAAGAAAAATCACAAGAATAATATGTTCTTTGACTCCTCTAGAAAATCTGCCAGAATGAAAATGGCTGGCCTTACTAGAAGTGGTGGCTCATGTCTTTGATTCTAGCACTGAAATGCAGAGGCAGATGAATCTCTGTGAATTCAAGGCTAGCCTGGTCTACACAGTCATTCCAGGACAGGACAGAACAGGACAGGACAGGACAGGACAGGACAGGACAGGGGAAAAGAGAGGAGAGGAGAGGAGAAGAGAGGAGAAGAGAGGAGAAGAGAGGAGAGGAGAGGAGA